>KN882400.1:38044-48528 GCA_000934455.1 Apostichopus parvimensis | reverse complement strand
GCTGTCGAAAATACCACCTGCGTTCAAAGAAAACTTTCCACTAAATATTAAGTAATAACTGCCAAAATTTCAATACAAATGTTTGGAAGCAATTAAGGTCTAAGTGACAAATAGTTACCGCCTCCAAAGAGGAAAGAGAAAGGAGAGAGAACTTATAACTTTGAGGGACAGCAGAAAATGCAGAGACCAGATTTGGTATTTTATTGGTAATAAGGGATTTTGAGGAATACCGGCCTTAATAAGCATCCAAATAAAAGCATAAAGACTATCAGAATAACGATATCAATTACTAAAATGGCGGTTAAATAAAATATTGTCTTCCATAATCTCATAATATGTTATTACACTGGCATACTAGTCGTTACCTGTACCATTTTACTTTCTTTCTTATGGTTAAAGATAACAGAATTTGGACTATAGGAATAGAGTATCCAATGAGCCACCAACTTAATATCGATCTCGTTTTCTGTTTAGGGAACTATTAATTGTAATTGAATAGGTATAATCTGAAGCCGTTCAAAACATAAAGACCAATAGCTCCCCCTATTACTGATTAACTTGCAATCAACCATTATCTCGTATTTCGTCATTACACAATTTTAACTGTACACCAGTAGTTGGAATACCTATATAGAGAGGATGGTAGATAACATCGCCACTGCACAGAAGGTTAACATCACCAGGTGTCAATAACTTCTTTTTGAGGGGGGGGGGGGGGGGGGGGGGGGGGGGGTGAGAACCACTTGATTAGATCTGCTTCCGTTCCGGTTCATAAGAGAGCTAAAAACCATTTCTAATTAGTTCCGTGAAGAATCGCTTCATTTGAATTGGTTATCACAACCGCATTGTTGGTGGATAACTGGATCATTCTCATATAGGCTATAGTGATCACAAAATCTATGACACATCATACTTTTGTTACTACATTGGCTTACATGACACAATTGTTAAGTCTCGCATGCATGGCAATACAGGGTTTTACACAATCATGAAATATTAATTAGGTAACCGTACGGGGCAATTCCCCTCTCCGAATTTCTCCGGCAAATAATGTCAAACGACCATTGTTTCCAAGTTGGAGGCTTACTTGCCAACCAAAACCGCCCACTCTCCACCCACAGAAACAAAACTGGCTTCTTTTGCAAATGAAAAGCAGTGAAGTTTGAACAAATATTAATGTTGCAATATTGGATTCTGTAAAATGTGTTAGGTATTAATTAGAAGGTATTGCTCTGTAGTTCACGTTTACGATAATTTTTCGTTTTATGGTGTATATGTTGTACATATTATATCATGTATGATATTTTTTAATTGTATCAGCGAAGTTAATATATGCCTACATGTTATGATATTCGGCAGGTTATGTCAGCACTTATTATACCCTTAATTCCCTGCAGCTAGACACGTGAGGTATACATTCTAACAGCCCTAGTTTAAGTCATAGGAAGTATACAACTAGGAATAGTTAATTTGGAAGCCTATAGGCTAGGCTTAGCTTATAATATATAATTCAAAAATATCAAAACCGCACAAAATTAGCAAAATATAGGAACCAAAATATCTTCTGACATATGTGAGTACATTATAATTGTTAGGAGTAATATTTATTCTGGAATTTCTTTCAATTCACATTAATTCTTCTTATTTCTGTATTTAGCCAGTATAAGAAGCAGATGGTAATATATATATAATATATATTATACTGTTATGTAAGGGAATCTAGTGCTGGGATCTTCTACTTTAATATAAAAAGTATATACAAAATAGGAATTCTTACGAAACCTTTGTAATTTGACGTTTTGAGCCTGTAGTGTTTGCCAGTGGTATCATCTGAGTATTTGTTAATTGATAGATTGATTTATTGATGGATTGATTGAGTCCCAATATTTAATCAGGTTGAGTCCTAGTTGTATACATTTCATTAGTTTCATTTATGAAATAATATATCACTGCTTGAAATGTTAAACTTGAATTAAACACAATTGATAAAACAATCTAAACAATTAACTATTAGATTACAGTTTTACACAAATATAACGTGGACACCAAATACTATATTTCTTATTTTCATTGGTAATTCTATAGTTCGTGAAAGCGAAATTAAAAACACAATCAAGATCATAATCTGACAGAACTACGTTATGAATCTTTACTAAGAGTCTCATGCTACATCACTTGTCGATCACGAATCCTAGTTTTTGAAAATCCAACGAGAAAAGCATTTTGGGTAGGCTACCTCGGTACGAGACACAATTAACTGTCATCATAGAACCTACCGATGGGGTGCACTTTTAAAGATTGACATTAAACTGATATTAATTTAAGATTTAAAAGTACCCGTGAAATATTCTATAGTAGCAGTTATTACTCCACATAAAAAAGTGTTGGACATATTGTTTCTAAATACTGGTTGGAAATTTGAGTAACGTGTAACTCGTGACAAGACTATATTGCATTTAGTATTTCCAAGATGGCCGACACGGGCGGCTAAGTTACCTACTGTAAACCCCATATGATATCACACAATATATACGTTGAACTTGACCTATAGCAGCAACGGGAATGACAGCGATAGGAGACGCACAGCGTCCAAAAGCTGTCGAAAATACCACCTGCGTTCAAGGAAAACTTTCCACTAAATATTAAGTAATAACTGCCAAAATTTCAATACAAATGTTTGGAAGCAATTATCATCCAATCACATGTTAGCAATACACACAAACTTCGATTTATCAACGTTGGAGAAAGTTAGTAAACGTTGGAGAAAGTTAGTAAACACTAGAGAATTTGCAACAACGGTGTAGCCATAGCCCTAGGCAACACGCAGCCTACGTTCCTAAGTGTATAAAAATATTAGCTGAAAATTAATATAGAACTTTACAACTGTAGATTACTTACGTAATAAGACGTCTAATGAGGAACATTGAAAACGTATCATTCAAGAGCACGAAAAGAGTATATTTGTTGTCGAAACTTAGGAGAAAATAATCCAAAATTTGTTTGTTTGTCACTCACCTTCTGTGTTATCATGGCAGTTCTTCATTTCGTTGCCTCCATGTTTACGAAATTTGTTTAATATTCACATTCAGAAAAACATTTACCTTTCAAAGTATGAGAGATACTCGGTAAAAATCAGCCAAATGTGATAAGATCATCTACTGAATGTCGAAATTTGTGATATTTGGCTAAAAGAATAGAAAGATTTGTCAAATCGCAAAGGATTAGTAGAACGTGTGACCACAGACCCACGACTAGTTTTATCATTCTGGGTGATAAAATTATGTCGCAGGGAAAGGAAAAGTAGAGAGCAACCAATTTTGTACCTCTTCCAGATTATTAAGCAAGTGTTTGTATAATTTATGCATATTTGAAATATTTAATTATTCCAATATTAACATTTCAACATGATAACATTTTTGCCTTCAATTTTTCTATGTAATATAACTTTTTAATTATGTTCGTCAATCGAAGAACATATTCATCGTAATATATCGTTCTCATCAAAACAAAGATAACATCAAAGCATTGATCATTTTATTTAAATAATTTTGGTATATAATTACAATTAAGTGATACTTCACTGTAATTAAAACACATACTCTATACGATACTAAATTCATAGGAATGTTACTCCCCCCTCCACTCAAAGTTCACAGGTCTAAGGTTTCGATGGGTGCCATTGCCTGCCAACAACCTTATACACCAAACAGTAATAGTTTGCACTGCTACCCTTGAGGACCACAAGAACACCATCGTAACTATAGTTTTAGCGTGAGAGGGGGCAGTCAATCCTTCAACGCCTCTACCGTCACGTACAGCCGCCACTCCACCGTACCTTTGTAACCAACCAGAACGTCATAACCAGAAGTGACGTAATCAAAATGTTGCGCTTGTGCGTCTCCCAGTGAAACATGTTGAGAGTAGATAATATTACATAACAATACACATCCATTGCCTCGGGTTATACCAGCCAAAAGCCAGGAAGTATCACTTTCATCGGAAGGCCTCCATTTGCTTTGAGCTCGTAATTGGAATAACACGGCGGTAGTGACCACTCATATCACCAATGTTAGAAAATTGTAAAACTTCACTGGTGGAACGACACTTATGCTTGGTGAGTACTCGTTAAGTTGCTTTTAACTAGTTTTAAACTGTAGAACTATATGTAAAGAATATTAAGTTATTAATTTAATTTGTACATAGTGGACCGGGAAGTTACCAAGTTATATCTGCAGAACATCCACAATGGCCCCCTCCTCGTTATTAAAGGAGACTTAAATGCATCCACTCACGTAACAATAAAATAGACAATGTACTAAGTATCTATTTTATGTTTATGCAACATAAAATCACTAGACCTTTATTAGTGAAATTCTAGCTTACTCAATTACGGAAATTACTTCTGACATTATTCATGAGCTAAACATCAGCACTCTTTTTTCCTCTGCAATTTAATTTTCAATTTTATGCCAATTCATATTTGTTTCATGAATTGTAAAGTTTGAGCAAATGCTTGGGCTTTTTTTAATCCATGTTGTGTCGCTTTACAATTCATTGTCCAAAATCATTCATTTGATTTGATTAGTATTATCCCATTCTAACTATGTCTTGATTAAATTAAATTTATAATATTTACTCTTATCTTCTGAATAATTGTCTATTTATTATGAAATAGGTCTGTACCGACCTGGTTTTATGTGTTATACTATCAGGTGTTAAATCCTAACACAAAGATGAAATTTACCATCTTATACAGTTGGATGTGATAAGTCACTGTTCAACCATCTCAGTTTGCTTTCTACAAAAGTTTCTATCACACATACAAATTATGGTAAGTTTTAAAATTCCAAAACAAAGTGTATAGTAGAATGTTAGACATGCTCAGTTAGATGTGAACTGTCTTTGACATCAATATAACTTATGCCTTGTATATTGCATACCTATCCTGTACACTTTGACACTGTGTGCGTGTGAAAAATCACCTCAACAAAAGAATTTCGCTTGCACCATCCACTTAAGTATACAAGTCGTTGAAAAGGTCAGCTTTCTGAACCAAATCGGTTATCTGTTCGTATTGTCCTGGGCATTCCATGCGTTTGTCTTTCCAGAAACAAAAAATTAAATCAGTTACATTTGTATTGTAAAGTTTGTTTATATATTTATTCTTATATTGGATAGCTGTTTTAAATCCTTTTAAGTTACCTTTTATGTTTGCAAGTTTTCCCACAATGACAACAAGTTAACCTAGAAAATAAAAGCGAAAATATTGCTCGGAAGATAACGGTTTATTAATAAAATAAACGTTACAAAAGCTTTGTAACTTTAATATACTTATGTGCAGGCTCTGAAACGAAACATAGGAAAATAATGCAGAATAAAGCAAAGGAAATAACAGAAGAGGTTAGCGGTATCTTCTTTGTTAATTTTAACTTCTCTTTGTTGTTCACTCGCTGAATAATTTCTAATATCAAAGATATCTTTAAAAAATATCAAAACATAATTAATTTGAACAGTTCAAATTTGCAGCTAATTATTATTGAGAAAGATTAAGGTCAAGTAATCAAAACCATAAATAACTTAAACGAAAAAGGAACAAGACTTCAGTTTAGCTTGTATATTTACTTATACCTTGAACGATCACGTGTAATATTTAAATTCTGATAAAATAATTAGAATATTGAATATAAATAGTGTGGACAAATATTTACATAAATTGTGATTCGAGTGAATTCGAGCGATAAACCGCCACATAAAACCGCATGAGAGGGTTAAATTGGTCACCTATACAACGGTATCTTCGAGGACATGTGACCCGACATGGGATAGTATTGCCAATTATTTGTGATAGCCACAATTTAAGACCTAAACATCCCTTGTAAAACCAATAGTGTATAAGATCAAGAAGCGGCTACTCTAACTGCTTCTTATATAACAATAAGAGGTACATTATGAATGTGTAGTAAGTTACCTCTGTAAATCTTATTTCAGTGATATGCTGCTGCATAGACCTTGTACAGTGGTAATAATAACTTTTGTTACTTTGATTCAGCCTTTAGACCTTTCACCATTATTCCTCTCGTCATGGCCTAGATAATTTACATAATCTCTTAAATAACATATCAACCCGCTTTTGAACGTGACGTCACAATCATGATTATTAAAATATGTTGTAAATCAAGGCTGGTCCAATGGCCTGCTTGTATATGTTTTGACTGGGTGGAACTTTGTTAAGTAGGAAACTTTGTGCTATTGACAATACACATACGGAAAGACACTGGTGGGACAAATGAAAGTTATATTCTAGTTCTGGATTATATCTCGGAGAAAGTTTCAATTAATTCTTAGTAACTTATACCTCATTCGTGAGTTTTGTTACTGTACTTCATCATCTAATTTCAGTCATTTCTTTCTTGGATGGGGATATTTCAAGCTCATCTAAATGTTTAATTTCTATTTTGAGTGAGTATTCAAATCTATAGTGATGACATTTATTCGAACTTCTTTGGATTTGAATTATTCGTTGAGCATTGCGAAGAAACCATTCTGCATTTTTCGTGTTTATTTTTATCAAAGGAATCTGTTTTTGTGTTTTTTCGTTATTTGTGGCTGCAAAGATCAGTTGTTGGTTGTGTATGCCAGCTACACGAATGTTCTTCTGAATTGTAATTAAACATAACGTAAACAGTTTTAGTATTAGCTTACATTTACCTGTAACTTTATATTAGATTAAAAGTGTCTACAATATATATATGCCGCGAAAAAAACTGTTAAGTTTGTATGATTCATCCGTGTTAAATGGGAAGTGTCAATGTTATAAACTGACTGTTGTCTCCATATTGTTAAATCAAAATATACCTTATTTTAGTTTCTATCAGTAATAATTTGACCAATCATTTTCTCTCCAAACTTCAGCTTTAGGCAACCAACTAAGAAAAGATACGAAATATTTATTCCTGAATGTTACCCACAAAAAGTAAAAAAGTACTGTAATATTCTGCAACTTTAATGGTGTTAGAATGTAACTTGTGTAGTTCACATTGTGTTCCTTATTGGCGAAATTCGAGCGCCAAAGAGAAGAAAAAATAATCATAATAATTAAAGAACGAAATCTTATAAAATAACTGAATAACAACAAAATCATATAAAATAACTAACTAACGAAATCTTATACCAGCAAACTGAGACAAATAATTTCACTTCCCAAACTTCTCAAGTATTTTCATCAAAGTTTAACAAATCCATTTATACCTATTGTACCCTTTCCTTCCGAGTTTTGTAAATGCTGCAATTAACCAAAATGGATTCTTAATTTGTAGCTGGGGCTCGAAAATAGAAAATCGTGACATTTCCGTCGAATTGATACCCGCCGTGTTTTAAAAAAACATTTATTTTCATTTGTAACCAGAGCTTTGCAACATTAACAAGCTGAACTCTCTTATGATTTATTGTTCTTTAAAGTTGCCTTTATTATATATACTTCCAGATTTCTTCTACACATCACACGCGAAATAAATATGATAAGTAATAAAACGAACTAAATATCAGAAGACCGGAGGAACAGACAAACTATAGAACAAAGAAATTTGGAGGAGAGACGTTATCGATAAATTAACGGAATGATAGATTGATTAATTAGCCATTTGGCATTGGTTTAGTATGGACGTTACATGTGGTACTGAGGAAAACAGTCACCCTTTGTCACCTAAAGCTAACGCGTTTAGTATCCAATCTCTGATCACTGGACGTCACCATCACCACCATCCTCATCACCAGGGAGCTCCTGCACAACTGGACGCCGCGAGACTCCCTGCCTCTCAGCACTCGGCTACCTGGTTACATCAACCGAAGGCATCCCTTGGAGAATTCCTCAGACCCGGGGAAATAATAGAAGGGGTCGAGGAAAACAGAACCGGAGAGTTTCATTTTGAAGGTCGCTTGGCAGGATTTGAAAAAACCGATTGGGGATACCTGAGAGAATTGGCTGAAGGTTAGTCATTTTTTATACATTTTTTTCATTTTTCTTTCTCCAGAATCAAATGTTCGTTGTCATGTAATTCAAATCTAAAAACATAAAAGGCCTAATTACAAATGTATTTATAAATTTCTGCAAACGTAATTATACAAACGGCTGGACTTTTCTATTGCATATAATACATTCAATTCATAAATTCGTTTTGAGATCAAATTTGCCTTAAAAAGTTTTACTACCGTACGGAGCGTGACATACATCACGTGACTAGATGACCGAACCTGTTGATTTCAAGGCGACAACTGTAGCGAAGAAAATAAATAAACTCTCAGCAATTGACAGAAAATGTTGATCTCGTTGATCCAATTTTCGAGATTTCAATTAATTTTTAAGTTATTATTAATTGTAATTAAATGAAGAAACATTTTTCTAACTCTATATATATGTATATATATATTTACGTTTTGAAATTATCCTTCTGACGCTCGGTTGTTTTGGAAGCATGAAACTAGTTACGAAACTTGAAAAATATTAATTCTCTAGAAATATGATCAGTTTTTAAGGCTTAATTTGTAGCCGTTCTGTCAATGTTCAGTGCAGACATGATTCTGCAGAGTAATATATAACGAATTTCAGGAGAAAAAAGCTAATTTTAATAACTATTTTTGGAATCACACTAAGCAGCAACAGTAATGGAATAAACCAGGTTTTTATTCCAATTTGATTAACTTTGCATAATTTGTGAAATGGAAGCAACTTCATTAGGAACATTTAAATATTTTAATTTACTGTTAAAGTTTTGTCGAGCCAATAAAAAATTCACAAGCGACCCGTTCGAAATAAACCAATATTGTTTCTTTTTAAAATTCATAATGTGATAACCAATCCCTAATTTCTGTTGTTGTCCAGTAGATTTTTGAGTTGATTTTGTAAATTCTCCGACGCTGTTCAATACTCAAATCCCATAACAACGTAGTTATTATTATAATAACTAGTGAAGGTTAAAAAAATAATGAATCAAAAAGGTCGCAACTTTTAATATTTTCTTTCTTACACATGTGGTTATCTTTTTGAAATATATATTTTTTTAATAGTATTCTCTGTATAACTGTTAAACCTTTTAAAGTGTTATTACCGAATTGCTAACTATTTGCAAATCATAATAGCTGTAAAAGTACAATTTACAAATGTAGGTCCAGGTGTCTTTATAGTAGGGCACGACTGATGAACCAAAATCGTTGATGGTATTATGATGGAACGATATAAAATACATACCTTGGGTATCCGTGATTGAACCGACAGAAAGAGATAACTCACCATGCGTGTAATCAATGTTTGGCAAGACCCCGGTATTCAATAAATCAATCAAAAGTGTTGGAGGAAATTTAACTTACAAATAGACAGCATTACTGTGTAGGAAGTTACGATTTGTGCATGAAATAATAACGAAATTTAGACAAGAACGAATTAATTTGATGACTGACAAGTAATGTATTTCTCTGCGTTATGCTATTGATTATATCGCGACTATACATGTATTTTCAAACTTCAGACCTGTATGTAGTTGTTACACATTAAGAACTAGACCCCATGCAATAATTTGTTTCGTGACCGTCCGTGTACCAGGCTCTCCGTGTGAGCTTCGTCTTGGTATGGGATAAATGACACTGATATCTATACTCCGGGTTGAATTTGCCACAATGTCGTGTAAGCAGACTTGCAGAACAGGTACAACAAAGTGAGGATAAATAGCATTCTCATTGGTATAAGTACAAGGATGAGTATACTATGATCTAAGCGCTCGTACTTAATCTTATACTAGTATGTACTAGATTACTAAATATACCTAGTAGTATCGAGTACAAATCCTTGAGGACGATGATCCAAAAATTAGATTCATTTACAACAAACTTATGTAGCTTGCGTAACATGACATAAAATAGGAAATGGAAACTCCCTAATTAGTCGGAGTACCCGAATCATTTTAGCTGCAATGATCCCCAAGTTAGATTCATTAACACCAAAATTATGTTGCTGCGTAACATGACGCAAGGATGGGAAATAAACTGGGACGGATTGGAATTCAGTAAAATTTAAGTTTCTCAAATATTTTTCGTATTGTGTTTGAACATGTAGAACCAGCTGTTCCCTGATTTCAACGAGTTCTCTCTCGAGTCCTCATTCTCTCGGAAAGAGTTTCAAATGACTTTTTCCCACACCGTTTCTCGCTAACATGTTCCTAAACTCTTCGAATGATACACCTTCTTTTTGACTATTTTTTGCGGCATTTTAGATTTGTTTAATTTTTATTCAAAACGTAAAGAGAATATACTTGATGAAACATAAAACACTATTTTGTAAAAAAGGACAAAGATTGTTCTATCGCAGGGTTGTCCAACCTTTTGCAGAGGAGGGCCACATGGAATAATTATGATGAAGGAGGGGGCCGCATGAACCCTACGCTCGATTTTTCGATTTTTTGCCCGAAGCCCAAGGCAACAAAATGTGAGCACTG
>KN882399.1:235972-248323 GCA_000934455.1 Apostichopus parvimensis | reverse complement strand
AAGTTGTATTAAATACAAGTTTATCAATCTCGAATCATTATTCTATACTCTTAATGTATCATTCTTTCTGGCTGTCGACAGTGCGTGGTGGTTCGAAATTGCATAGTCTCAACAAATGAGACCAATGAAAGGGAAATTAATACGTTGTCGTCTTGTGCGCCCACCTCCCGTTCTGTGCGTGGAGGTTAGTGTTAAGGCTCTGGGTCTTACAATAGGTCATATGAAATTGAGGAAATACCATGTAGTTAAATAACGCCTGTTGAGGTAGCACACCCCACCCCCTGTGTCCTTCACTTCGGCTCCGCTCACCAGGCATGGTGGTGTGCTAACAAACAGACTATTGTCCTAGAGTTCCCAGACTACTGTATATGTAAATAGCATATTATAGTAAGACGTCTGTTCAGCTGCAGAACACAAATGTCGCACTGGAGGGACGGATATATTCAGACTATTTCCACCAATGTGTATCATGTTACATGATACAAAAGAATGCCGTCTGTTATTAAATTCTTTTCGATGGTCACGGTAATTTGAAAATAAAGTACTAAATACTGTACTTAACACAATTATAAAAAAAATGAATCAAAACCAAAACGTAATATATGAATATAAGTTAATAACAATAAAGAATAATCATTTAACAATATCATATTGTTCATATTCTTGTAAAGGTTCGCAGGGAGACTGTCATAAGTAAATAAAGATGAATTGATGTTCGTATTGTTATCTGTGGGGAGATTTAATGTATTACTATTATCAATCTGAGTTTCAATCGGTGGGACTATGCCATCATTAATGGATGTATTTCTATCGTTAGCATTACTCGTACTAGAGTTCTCTCCGGCGGAATTATTTGAGCGATAATTACATACTATAATTACAATGAGACCTATAAAAGAGAAGCAGATGACCATGACAACTAACGAAACAGCTATTACTCGACCTGGGTTATTGGTTGCACTGATTTGGATCATTGATGTGATATTTATATCTCCATAGTAACCAATGCATTGTATATACCCTGAGTAGACGCCACTTCCGGTATCCAATACATATAGTTCAATGGATGCATCGCTTTCCTTAATATCATACTTCCAGTGAGTTGGGATTTTAGTCCAGGATAGTCTAACTTCACTCACATTACTGGTACAACGAAGTATTGCATTCCTAATATTACTAAAGTTGATATTTGATGGAGTAGCTGTGACAGAGAACAATGGGAGAAACAGAATAGGTCCGAAGGAGCAAGATCCTTGGTAATTCTGATAAGGTGCTGGTAATTGTTGAGAGACATTACAGACAAAGATACTATTGTTAAATGATGAGTTGAAGTACGATGAGAATGATAGAGTCTTAAAGGGGTGCGGGTAGGAGGATACTGTCCTGGTTGAGATGCTAGTGACGTCATTGATTTTATCTCCATCTCTGATGTAAGTTGACATCATCACTGGTGGGTCTCCTTCCTCTGAAGTACAACTCATCTCGATGTTACTTTTTACCGAATCCTCAAATATGAATCGAGATGGATATGATGACGTACACAGAGGATTAACATCATTAATCGGATTAAAGCCTCTGATTCTGGCATTTCTTTGCAGGTCGCTCAGACTTGTAAAAATGGTGTCATTTAATTCACGGGTTAGGTTATTTATTGTAAACAGAGAAGTCGTTGAAGTAATCAGTTCAAACTGATAAATGTGTGAGAACCTATCCTGTAAAACCGAATTTGCATCTATGTGTATAAGACCGTTATCGTAGATAGTGATGTCTGTCATACTGCTTTTCTTCTGCACACAGTAAATCCCTACCTTACTACCGAAAGGAAAGTATTGCACAACGCTCGTATCTCCTGCCTTTCGAAATTGTGCATATTTTATCTCCGCTTGAGAAGAATAAGCAATCAAGAAAGCAAAGATCAACATAAGGACAAAAATAACCATTATTGCCATTTTAAAGCTGTCTTTTCCCCTACCTTCTCATATGTGCCAATGTGCCAATGTCTTTTAGCGCTTACAATTTTAATCACCTATTTATTATCAGCTATAAAGCTGCAATCAAAAGACATGATGGCTATAAGTGAGTCTGGAATGGTTATCTGATGCACTAAATAAAATGTTCAATACTAGTCTGAGGCTTTATGAATAAAAATTGCAGCAACATTTCTCGCAGAGCGATGGCATAGTACACTGTTAATGCCCTGTTAAGTTGGTATACAGTTAAAAACTAACTGCTTGAGATATTTTTACACATAACACGATCATAAAAAATCCTTGTCTATACGCCATGGAAATATTGATGTATCCCTGGTCCAATTTAAACAAGAAATACTTCAAAAGCTTGGCAGTCAAGCACTGAATCGCAGAAGAAACAGCAGCAAATGTATTAGTAATATCCCTGATCCCTCCGTGAAGCATACAATTGTGTGCTGCATTCAAACATCACCACTGGCGATACAACGTACTCACTGCCATTGCGTATACAGTCAATGGCAGTGCTACATTAATATATATAGTGGGCGTTTCCGAAAAATTGCGGCAGTTGCAATTTATGGAACTTACAACAGCACATAAGGCCATCGTTTACATATCGAGCTCTCGTCCACAGACCTTTTTGGAGCTTTGTTCGCATATCATCAATGAAATATATCAATGAAATAAAGAACCATTACAGAATTATAATAAAACAGAGACTATTGTGTCCATATTCATTCATTCACTCATTTATTTGTTTCTTCACAATATAAATACAGAGGAGTTACCTAAGTGACAAAACATTTCAACAGGGAAAATTGTGAAAGGAAGCACTTCAAAAACTAGAGGGCTTGTCTAGTATAGCGCTCCCTTAAGTAAATAGTGAGAACAATACAAGAAAACAGTAACACTTATATCCACTCACACACCAACCCAACACGTAAAACCCACCCACCCATCCCACCACGCCACCCACAATACATTAATATACACATTTGCATACATACACAATTGAATACAAATACACACACGCATATATTGTGATGCCGTTAGTCAGAATATCTTTCGCCCTCTATTTGCCGTAGGCTACATTACATAGTTATTACAGGTCACGTATATAAGTATATGCATACACATACATATATACATATACACCCAGGTTTATATAAACAAGTAGGCTTACTTACACAAACACATATGCAATCATGTATATACATATATGTTAGGGGGAATAAAAAACTTACAATAACAATAACATATAGGCTACAGGTGATATTTACATATCTTCATGCTCCTGTTATCGTATTGTTCCTTTATTGCATGGAAAAGGAGAAAAACAGAAGTGCAATAACTTATTATATCGTTTTCCCTACGCTCTCTCAATAATTGTTAGGATAAAACTATACAGACTTCAAGAAATGTACACTGGCAAACACCATTGAGATCAATGAGAAAAGACAGAATACGACAAAAAACATTAACACATATAGTTCACTTGTATTAAAGTTACTTATTATCAAGAATCTTAACTTGAAACCATCTGGGGTTCTAATAACTTTTCTTTGTACGTTTTTTTTTATAAAAAATTGCGATATATTTACAATTTTGATATTTTAATAGTATAATCAAGGCAATTTCAAAGTTTGATCCTGAAGTAAAAATACAAAGTTGTTTTTCCTTGTATGCATATTTTTACTGTATTATTTCCCTATACTTCAGCACAATAGTTGAGATATGGAACAAAAATTGCACAGTATAAATGTAAAGCACGCCACTCTTTTTCCGATACCTTTAGAATTTTTTTTTTTATTGTAAAATTCTTAAGGTGTTCTTTCAGTTCAGTTTATGATCTATGAGTACACCAAGAAACTTCGTCACATAAACTCCTTCTATGTGAACTCCATTTATAGTAACTTCCAGATCAGCATTAAAAGGGCGATTAGGAAATAGCATGCAACTTATTTAGCTAACACCGAGAGATAGCTTGTTAACCATACAGAGTTCATTGTTTATAACTCTGTATAGTATCGCAATATTGTCATTTGGAGACAAAAAACATTCAGCAAAAAGTACAAATCTAATAATTTGGATACATTACACATGTCATTTTATATGCAGCATAAATTGTTAACATGTCGTCAACAAGTATGAAATATTCAAATAAGACATTCAACTAATTTATTTGAGTCATTTAGTCATTAGGGCTTATTACACTAACCTCAGACAAATACATTATTAGGCACTAGGTCAGATCATGTAATTATCTAATTAGTACGTATATGGCAATGCCAATCGTCGTTAATTCATTATACACAAAAACAGTTTGAAAATAGATCAGGAGGACCGGGATCGGATTCATGCTAAGAGTGAGTCGTTTTGCTAATGTGCCTGCATTCCCAGGTGAAGTGAGGTCCTAACTCCACCAAGACAAATGGTAGACTGAGCTGGCAAGACAATGCGCTTCTCATGTTAAACCGAAGTGAGTGTGCTGGTATATGTAGAATTAAAGCCATCGTTTGAATATCTTCAGAGGTTTGTTCGCAGACCTGAAAATACGTTCAACTGTATATTGATTTCAGCGTCACGTGAACACGAATCTTAAACCCATGAAGGATGTTTACACCATTACCAGTTTGTCAGATGATGCAGAAGATGTCGATGAACTTCAATTCATCCCTAGATACAGACTACTGGTACATCTACTGGATTGCTGAATTGAATTTTACATCCTAATAATGTTAATTAAATAAGTTGACATTTCATGTAGTCAGGTACGTCATTAAGATTTGACCATATGCGAAGGTGTTGCACAAGGGAAAGTTGCTGACATTTTATCGGATGAAAATCTGTGATTGTCCACCCCAAACTAGCAACCATCAATCTATAGACTAAATGGATCAATGAATTGGACAATATAGTAGTTACATCATTAATATTACTTATCTACCAGGGTTTGTGGTTCGATATAACTACAACAACGAGTAACAATTTTAATCCTGGATAAAAGGATGAGTGCAAAGATGACTTAACTGCTTTAAAAAAGAACAAGTCAACTTAAATAACGTCTCTTAACATTTTAATCGCATTATATCATGCATAGTGGCTGAAAGCCATTCATATTCACAACATAAATTCTGTTGGTAAGCAGCATTTGTTGGCGGTTAGCCGCATATAGTTTGCCTAAAATTGATTGTTATTATTAAGATAAAACGTATTACGATGATTTTGCACTGTTCAACAACGCACAATGAAACGTCTGTTAGCAAAAGGTGAAGGACATTAAATGTAACGATACTTATACACAATTAAACCCCAGTATCTCCCAGTTTAAAGCAAAACATGGTATATGTAACTTAACTTGAAACAGATATCATCTCATGTTTACCCTTGGCTCAGGAGAAAATAATAATGAATACAGGATATATAACTGTGCTTTTTACGCAATCTGTTTGAATTCTAAACGTTGTCAGGCAATTATTTATTTGCTGTACGGATCACATTCAACAGACAACCGACTCGCACTTTCTGTTACATTTCTTTTTCTTGCTCCGATGAAGTAAAAGATCCACATTACAAAGCAGGTATCAGTAAGAAGGAAAAATATGAAAAATAGTTGTTTACCAAACCCTGTAATCTGACCATAAGCAACAAAATAAAAACACACAATAAACATAACCTTACGCAAAAAGAGTCTTATTTTCAATTTAGAAGATGCGTTCAATGATATACCTGAACATGTTGGGACTTTGGCTGTAGTAGGCATATTACTTACTATCCACATCGATGTGTTCTGCAAACGAATTCAATGATACAATGTAATTCATGACCCACTATTGCTCATATGCGTAGTCACAACCCTCTTACGGAAGTAAGTATGATTTTGAACCATACATTAAAGAAGATGCTGTGACATTATTACATCTTACTTTACAGACTGAGTTTGATTAGGTCCAGTGACTTTATTTCTTAATCCTTTTTAACTTATAACGATGAAGGTTAATTTGTATTTTATACTTTCATTTCAGTGTGAATATTATTTGTATTTTGTAAAGTCATACGTACGTTGCTCTTCGTCTAGACCGTGTTTAGTTAAATACCGATATCATCTCTATAGATGCATCCTAAAAAATCATGCATTCCACAATAGAAAATGTTTATAAGGAATTTGATGTAGCTTGACCTAAAGATGCCGGAAAAAAAGGACAAAGAAGTAGAAAACCTATCGATATTTTGATTCGATGTAGGGTCACAACAGAAACATAAAAGTCGTACTCTACTTGTTATTTTCCTCTTACAATCTCCACCGTGTTTACCAAAGTACCGGTGTGGTCCGCCTCACGTAACAATATTAGCCGACGAGAAGTACGTTAAGAGATCGTAGTAGACTGTCACCAAGATATCTTAACACTAAGCCAATGAGGATTCACGGTGCACTTGGCCCTTGGTACCATTAGTATCGTTAATTTGTCGCTACGAATCCATGGCATCGTTTGTGGTGGATAGAGTCATATTTTCAAGACTTCTGGCTTTGACTCTTTATTAAAAGGTACGAAGTCAATGACTGTAAAGCAATTGCAGACGTTACTCCTTAGTAGGAAGTTCATTATAACTTTTTCTCATGATTTATAAGATAAAATATCTCCAATTCTGCTACGATTGCGTATATTTTACTGAACTTGCCATTCATACTGTGTGCGCAGCATAAAGTTAAGTGATTAGTTTTTTTAAAGGTTACTAAACATCAGTTTCATCAAAAAAGAGTCAGGACTGGTATTTTAAATACAATCCAATTTATTATCTATTTATCGATAAATATCGATAAATGTATTTTACTAAGCATGACAAATACATGGTGATACATCAAACACGCAGTCTCTCACGTCATACAAATATATCAATGAAATACCAATTCGTCCAATAAAACAAAACTACTTGTGTAAGCGCTGTCCAACTAAAAATGACTATCCCAGCTAATTTCGACGGTTACCAGAAGAACTGATTCAGCAGTCTAAACGAGGAAGGGACATCCTCAATGACAACTTATTCAAAATGCAAAACGGTATATGTCTGAAAATGACCGTTTTGCATTTTGCACACTTTTTCTTGAAAAACGTCACAAATTTGACAATAACCGTTTTGACGAGAGGTTCTTTAGCTGCAAAGTAGTAAATTATAAAATTTCCATTATGCACACTCGATACCAAGTACTAGTTTGCAAATTTCGCATAGTTTCAGATTTTGAACCGTTTAGTACATCTGTTCACAACGGTAATGAACAGATATTTGAAGTTTGGTAATGGTATGTCCCTTCTACGCTTAGGTAGATTTCCATTAATTAATGATACTCAATAATGTCACATGCAAAATAAACTTCCGTGATTGGCTAACGTAAGCTGAAATATTCAGTGGGTCGTGCGAACTGTAGAACCACTATTGTTTTACTCGTGTTTTTATACATGCAGCCCGACCGAGACGGGGGAAAATTAACAACATTGATCACAACAACAATGACATTGATGATCAACGTAAAATATATTGCTAGACTGGTTGCAAAGGAAGAAATTGGTGACTAATGGATTGTGCTGTTGATGAGATGACTACATATCCATAGTAACCAACACATGGCATATACATTGAATAGGCGGTATCTGTAATGTTATGAGATATTGTGAGAAATTGTTCGTGTTAATATCATAGTTCTAGTGATTAGTTATTTTCTTCCATATAACTTCACTTCACTTATTACATTATTGCAACACCTTATTTCCTACATAACTGAACTTGATTCTGGAGTCAATGTGACAGAGAATAAAGGGAGAGGTATTATGGGCTAACTTATATCAAATGATCTCGGAACAGACGGTGTGTCAAAGACGAAGATAAAAAAGAATAAATAGGATCTAGGATACAAATAAACCCTATCATGTGTGGCTCATAATAACAAATACTTTAAGTCTCTAGCTGTAAAGACTATATAACGGTAATTTAACTTATTTCGATTTTATCGTCACGTACAAGGGCTGATTATTCTAATTATATTTTGTTATCACTTGTTATATTCATAAATGTTACTTTCTTGGGACACGTCGGCTAAATTTCAGGCTGCGAACTTGAGGAATAATGCAACAATTAAAATGGTAATGTTATATCGACAGACGAAGTCATGATACCACATGCAACATTTTCATATCGAGTTTACCCACGTTATTCTATTGACTGAGGTGTTTACGTATCGTTCATATTAGCAAAAGATGTTTCAGTCTTGTCAATATGTTAAGGAAGATGTTTAAACGAAGAGAAGAAATAGAAAGCTTCATTGCAGTGAATCTTTCTCCATAGTTTAGTTTTGTTTAATTCAATGCATCATAGACTTTGTGCTCGTATAAATTATTGAACGCAATATATTTTTTTAGTAGCGGTTTGATCCTCAAATCAAGTTTTCAACTTCAATCTTGGCCTTGCTCTAAATGAAGAGTTGACAACAATGCACATTATTTACTTGACATAACATTTCTTTCAGTTCAAACTTCCTGGTCAAAATGTCCTTCAGTTTTCGTGTTTATTATTAAACTTGTCACGGCTCAAGCACACACTTCACAGAATGGTCTTGGTAAGAGTTGTACTTGCTTTAATGTAGCATTGCTAAATTAGTTTCAGGAAACGCTTTTCACGTTAAAATAATCGAAACTGAAAATTTACATACTTTAAAGGCATTCCGTATCCGCACAAAGCCTACGTGTAATCAGAACATAATAGTTGTGGTTGCTATGCGATTTACTTTCCATGAAAAGATGGCATCAGACAAACTGTAAGACATGACATGTCATAGTTCATGGAATAAATATTTCTGTGTTGAGAGTATTCATCATTTAGGGATAATCCCAACAACCAATGCACAAATTTTGTTATTAGCATAATCAAAACAGGGAAGAGTTGAACAAAGAAGAGATTACTGATCACCTTACTTTATACAGTGGATATACTTATTTTGTATCATAAACGTACATTAAAATCATGCGAGGATTAGGAAAGCAAGTCTTGACTTATGTACTACTGTAGATACATGTACAAATTATTGAACATATTACATATAGCGACCATGTTTGTGATGGCGAAAGTAATCTACATTAGTACGCCGTGTATAAAAGTATGCATATTCTAAGTTATCCACATGTCATCTCAACACTCCAAATGTCGAGATTTTCTTTCGATTTGACTTTGCAACAAACGACAGGGTCACTTCACAGAATTACCTGATTAGGTGTTCAACGCTGATTAGTGTGTAACGTTTGTAACTGATGTTAGCAGGAAATGTTTTCAATGACAATAAAAAACGGCGCTGTGTTCATCTACATTGCACCACATGAACCAACGTCATATCAGTTGTAAAGTGTATTACATTATTTACCTTCACGTACTGTGTAACAAAGCCAGAATGTTAAAACATACTATAAATAATATTCTATTTGTTTGTAGCAGCCAAGTCATGTATTGCAATTCATCACTATATACTATGTATTATTCGTGGTAGTTCGCAGTTGCTTAGTCCCAACAAATGTGACCAAGGGGAAATTAATTCGTTGTCGTCATGTGCCCCAATCAGTCAGTTGTGAGACTGTGGGTCTTACAAAAGGTCATTTAATATGGAGGGAAGTCGTAATGTAGTTAAAGTATGCCACACAGGCTCTCCTCACCGAGCATGGTGGCGCTAACAAACGAACTATAGTACCCAGAGTTTATCACAGCAATGGTCACCCCGTAGTATACATTGCAGATGTGTTATCTGTTACCTTTCAGGACAACTCGTCCACATATTAGAATTTAAGTATAGGAATGCAATGGCTTCCATTCCAATTTTATTCTATCTCGATTACACTTTCGCCTTTTCTATAATTGGTTCAAGAATTTATTTTAAGTATGCAAAGCAGAGACACCGAAAGACAGTCTTCCCTCGTTCACACCAATTGATTAATTTTGGAACCCAAACGCTTTGTTAAACATTATGTTATCTCAGTTTAAGGGCGCTCGAATCATCATGCTCTATTATTAGGTAATATTATATCGACAGACGCCCGTTCAGCTTCCTTAACACAAATACTGCATTGAAGGGACGGATGTATTCAGACTTATACCACCAAAGTGACATGTTATTTTTAATGATATATGTTACAAAAGTATACTGTTTCGAGAATAACGGTAACTTGACAAATAGTCTTATGAGTACAGTATTCATCACAATTACACAAGAAAAGCATACGAATAAAATTGTTTTTGAGAGTAAAGAATACTCATCTAACAATATCATACTGTTCATCGTCTTGTAAAGGTTCACAGGGAGAGAGATATCCACCACTGTCATACGTAATTGAAGATGAATTTATGTTCACATAGTTCTCTGTGGGAATAATTCCCGGTAAAACGTCTACGGAAGCGTCATCCATTTGAATTGTATCCTTGTTTTTTCGAATATTTGTCACATAAACGCGACTAAGAAGAAATACAACAACAACAACACAAACAACAACAATGATGATGATCACCAAGGTTAAATATATTGCTAGATTGGTTACTTGGCCAGACAGTGGTGAATATGATATATGTACTGTTGGTGTGATATTTCTATCTCCATAGTAACCAAGACATTGTATGTCAACTGAGGAGACGCCACTTCCGGTATCCAATACATTGAGTTCAATGGATGCATCGCTTTCCTTAATATCATATTTCCAGTGAGTTGGGATTTTAGTCCAGGATAGTCTAACTTCACTCACATTACTGGTACAACGAAATACTGCATTCCTAACATCACTAAAGTTCACATTTGATGGAGTAGCTGTGACAGAGAACAAAGGGAGAAACAGAATAGGTCCGAAGGAGCAAGATCCTTGATAACTCTGATAAGGTGCTGGTAATTGTTGAGAGACATTGCAGACAAATACACTATTGTTAAATGATGAGTTGAAGTACGATGAGAATGATAGAGTCTTAGAGGGGTGCGGGTAGGAGGATACTGCCCTGGTTGAGATGCTAGTGACGTCATTGGTTTTATCTCCATCTCTGATGTAAGTTGACATCATCACTGGTGGGTCTCCTTCCTCTGAAGTACAATTCATCTCGATGTCACTCTGTACTGATTCCTCAAATATGAATCGAGATGGATATGATGACGTACACATAGGATTAACATCATTTATCGGATTAAAGCCCCTGATTCTGGCATATAATTCTAAGCTGCTCCGACATGTAAGAGTTGTGTCATTTAACTGACGGGTTAGGTTATTTATTGTAAACAGAGCAGTCGTTGAATTAATCACTTCAAACTGATAAGTGTCTGAGAACCCATCCTGTAAAACTGAATGTTCAACTATGTGTATAAGACCATTATCGTTGATAGTGATGTCTATCTTGCTGCTTGTCATCTGCACACAGTAAGTCCCTACCTCACTACCGAAAGGGAAGTATTGCACAACGCTCGCATCTCCTATTTCTCGAAACTGTGGATATTTCATCTCCGCTTGAGAAGAATAAGCAATCAAGAAAGCAAAGACCAGCTTAAGGACAAAATAAGGCTTTATTGCCATTTTAAAGCAGTATTTTCTAGTTTTCATAAATGCGCCAATGTCTTTCTGCAATGTTCGCTAACACTTTTAATCAACTATGTTGCTCTAATCAAAGGACGTCATGGCTATGTAGTCTTGAATGGTTATTCTAATGCATTAAAATAAAATGTAACAACTTAATTCGATACTAGTCTGATTCCGTAGTGAATAAATAGTGCAGAACATATTTCTCGCAGAGGTGTGTATAGTCGACTAGAATTATTTTTGCGCGGTAAGCTGGTATACAGTTAAATACTAACTTTTTTTAGATATTGTTACACATTGCATGATTATAGACAAATCCTCGTCGATACGCCATATAAATATTGATGTATCCTTGGTCCAATAAAAACAAGAAATAAATCAAAGGCTTGGCAGTCAAGCACTGAATCCCAGAAGAAACAGCATGAATGATTTAGTAAGATCCCTAATCTCTCCGTGACAAATACAATTATATGCTGCATTCATACATCACCACTGGCGATACAACTTACTCACTGACTTGGCGTATAAAGTTTATGGCAGTGCGACACTATGTACAGAATAGATTTTATATTTAGAGGGCGTTTCCGGAAAATTACGGCAGTTGCAATTTATGGAACTTACAACAGCACTTAAAGCAATCGTTTGCAAATCGAGCTATCGTCCAGAAACCCTTTGAAGGTTTTTGCGCAGATCTGCTAGAGGTCCCTGTCAGTGATGTGCATTTTGTTCTTCCATTCAGTCTCGTTCAATCCGTTTTGATTGCACGAAACATGATACATGATGATCGATTACATAAT
>KN882399.1:223925-235632 GCA_000934455.1 Apostichopus parvimensis | reverse complement strand
TATCAATGTATATATCAATGAAATAAAAACGATTACAGAATTATAATAAAACAGAGACAGACAGAGACAAAAAAAAAAACATTTACACATTTAGTTCACTTGAATTAAAGTTACTTATTAAAAAGAACGTCAACTTGAAACATCTGAGGTTCTAATAACTTTTGTTTGGACGTTTTTTTTAAATTACGATATATTTACAATTTTAATACTCTAATCAAGGAAATTTCAAAGTTTGACACTGAAGTAGAAATACAAAATTAATATGATTTTCCTTGTATGCATATTTTTGCTTTAACATTTCCCTATACTTCAGCACAATAGTTGAGATATGGAACAAAACTTGCACAGTATAAAATATAAAGCACGCCACTCTTTTTTTCGATACCGATTTTTTTTGTTGTAAATTCTTTAGATGTTTCTTCCAGTTCAGTTTATGATCTATAAGTACACCATGAAACGTCGTCACATAAACTCCTTCTATGTGAACTCCATTTATAGTAACTTCCAGATAAGCATTAAAATGGCGATTGGTAAATAACATGCAACTTATTTAGCTAACACTGAGAGATAGCTTGTTAACCATACATTAAGGTTTGAAGTTCATTGTTTATAACTCTGCATAGTACCTCGATGTCGTCATTTGGAGACGAAAAATCATCCGCAACAAGTACAAATCTAATAATTTGGATACATTACACATGTCTTCTTATATGCAGCATAAATTGTTAAGTTACATGCCTTCAACAAGTATGAAACATTCAAATAAGACATTCGACTAATTTATTTGAGTAATTTAGTCATTAGGGCTTATTACACAAATGTCAGACAAATATATTATTAGGTACTAGGTCAGATCACGTAATTATTTAATAAGTACGTATATGGCAATGCCAATCGTCGTTAATTCATCATACAAAAGTACAGTTTGAAAATAGATCAGGAGGACCGGGATCAAATCCATGCTGGGAGTGGACGTTTTGTTACGGTTATTTCTAACCTTTTCCCATTTCAAAGCGTTTTAACTTATTTGCCCCGACTGTTCGTTTCAAATATATTGAAATCTGTATGCAGAATTGACGATGTCTATATGCAATACATTCCAATTGATATAATACTTCCGTCATTGGTAGATTCAATACCTTTAATCTGGATAAAACATACATAGGCTACAGAAGGATGCAGTAAACAAGACAATTCTACACGTGTCGTACAAAAAGGTGCACACTTTGTAAAGCGGCTCCCAGCAGACGAGGCTGAAACGCTAAACTAACAAGGAATGTATGCAGTGCATGCATTCCCAGCTGAAGTGAGGTCCTCACTTCACCAAGCCAAATGGTAAACTGAGCTGGCAAGACGATGCGCTTCTCATGTTCAACCGAAGTGAGTGTGATGGTATATGTAGAATTAAAGCCATCGTTTGAATATCTTCAGAGATTTGTTCGCAGACCTGAAAATACGTTCAACTGTATATTGATTTCAGCGTCAAGTGAACACGAATCTTAAACCCATGAAGGATGTTTCCATCATTACCAGTTTGTCAGATAATGCAAAAGATGTCGATGAACTTCAATTCATCCCTAGATACAGACTACTGGTACATCTACTGGATTGCTGAATTGAATTTTACATCCTAATAATGTTTATTAAATAAGTTGACATTTCATCTAGTCAGGTACGTCATTAAGATTTGACCATACGCGAAGGTGTTGCACAAGGGAAAGTTGCTGACAATTTATCGGATGAAAATCTGTGATTGTCCACCCAACCTAGCAACCATCAATCTATAGACTGAATGGATCAATGAATTGGACAATATAGTAGTTTCATCATTAATATTACTTATCTACCAGGGTTTGTGGTTCGATATAACTACAACAACGAGTAACAATTTTAATGAGTCAGAGTTGATCCATGGTGTCGTTTCACTGTACAATGACGAGACAGAAGCAGATGCGGACTGGCTCACCGAGAAGCCGGTAAATTTCCCGGAGGCCCAAAAATTTCCCAGAGGCCCACTAATATCGGGGGCCTCGGGGTCCCTTCATTTGCTTTTACCATAATATTCATACAGCACAGTTGAGAGGGCACCTGGTCAATGCACAAAATTTATGGTTAATTTCAGATGAGATAATACTGATATAGATGTTCGTTGCAATACACTTATGCCTAGCATAGGAAACCAATATTTGACAATTAGAGGCCCCAATAAAGGGGCTCTTTTAATCAGTTCTAGAAATGAAGTCAATTTTCATATTCCTCCTTTCAAATGCATATACGATTTGGGCACTTCGACTTCCCACCATGTCATATGTTGGAATCAACACCTGTAAGTTTATTCTTGTCAATTACTTTTTTGTTCCAAATTATCTCTATTTACGTGGTTGAGGGGGCTCTTTCAATATGATGAACATTCCCAGTGACAATATTGATAGCAGACCGCCCCTGGTAAGAAGGATGAGTGCAAAGATGACGTAACTGCTTTAAAAAAGAACAAGTCAACTTAAATAACGTCTCTTAACATTTTAATCGCATTATATCATGCATAGTGGCTGAAAGCCATTAATATTCACAACTTAAATTATGTTGGTAAGCAGCATTTGTTGACGGTTAGCCGCATATAGTTTGCCTACAATTGATTGTTATTATTAAGATAAAACGTATTACGATGATTTTACACTGTTCAACAACGCACAATGAAACGTCTGTTAGCAAAAGGTGAAGGACATTAAATGTAACGATACTTATACACAATTAAAACTCCAGTGTCTCCCAGTTTAACGCAAAACATTGCATATGTAACTTAGCTTGAAAACAGATATTATCTCATGTTTACCCTTGGCTTAGGAGAAAATAATAATGAATACAGGAATATAACTGTACTTTTTATGCAATCTGTTTTAATTCTAAACGTTGTCAGGCAATCATTTATTTGCTGTATGGATAAAACTCAACAGACAACCGACTCGCACTTTCTGTTACAGATTCTTTTTCTTGTACTATTTTATGCTCTGAGGAAGTAAAAGATCCACATTACAAAGCAGGTATCAGTAAGAAGGAACAATATGAAAATAGTTGTTTACCAAACCCTGTAATCCGACCATAAGCAACGAAATAAAAATGCCCTGCAACGTTTAACACACAATAAACATAACCTTACGCAAAAAGAGTCCTATTTTCAATTTAGAAGATGCGTTCAATGTTATACCTGAACATGTTGGGACTTAGGCTGTAGTAGGCACATTACTTACTAGCCACATCGATGTGTTCTGCAAACGAATTCAATGATACAATGTAATTCATGACCCACTATTGCTCTTATGTGTAGACACAACTCTCTTACGGAAGTAAGTATGATTTTGAACCATTAACTAAAGAAGATGCTGTGACATTATTACACCTTAGTTTACAGACTGAGTTTGATTAGGTCCAGTGATTTTATTTCTATAGTGTTCAAACTATAGCGTTTTGATTTAAATTCTTAAAAACTCTAAACACATTGCAATGGAAATTTGTAATGATTGCATTGCTTACGATTAACAGTTTAAACAGTTCAGTATCACCAAAGCATTATCAAAATGCTCTCGTGAAGGCAGAATTAGCGGAAATAATATATTACTGTATTGCTATGTGATGAGTATTATCTCACTGATATATATCTATCATTTGCATATCATTTTAGTTCCTACAGTTACTGTGTTGCCCAAAATACTTCCTTGTATTAGATATATAGGTACACTATAACAGCTTTACAAATTACTATTCACGTACATCTCTCTATGAATTTGCCTGTATGAATTGTTTAAATGTGAATTGGTGTAAAACTAAAACTGAAAGAAAACTCCCTCGCTGAAGAGACTTTGGATTAAGCAAAATGTGAGTATTGTTATCATAAACACTTTAATTACTCCAAAAGCCTAGAGTGATTTTAATTAATAGGCATTGCGTGCTTAGGACTGTTGAAAGGATATCTCCTAGGAGTCAATAACAATAACGGCATGACCTTTAGCTTTTCAAGTGACGACACTGACGTTTTGAACATTGACGATCAAGGTTGAAAGTTTTTTATCTCAAATGCAATTTAATTTCGACAACTAATGAGAGCCTTGCAAGTCCTGAATACGTTCAAATCTGTAGAGCGGTAATGATCTGTTGCCAATTGCTATACTTACTACTACTTTGTTGAGTTTCCTTTAATCAATGCCCTTCTCTTTAGACTCTAGCCTATGGTCTTCACAGTGTCTTCGATGAGTAACTTCAAATAGCATGCAACGACAACACAAAAAGACCAATTGGGTCATTATGGCCTTGGGCATTGAATTGTTTAACACACAATGTTGAATATCTACAACCAATGTTCCGTTGGTATTATGTTTAAATTATCACCTATTTTATGATATTGTATCAGAAAAATATTTACACTTGCTTAATTGATATGTGGGTTAGTGCTGTTATAGCTCCTTTTCCGTGATTCTTGAAAGGATGAAATACACGTATGCAGATGAAAATATCAAGTTATCACGTGACACCATGTAAGTAACCAAGGCCACATTGCACAATTTCTTTAAAAAGAAATCTCAATTTGAAAAAAATAGTTTTAATGTTCTTTTTATGTTTCTGTATTTTATTATTAATGGATGAAATAATCATTATAACGTAAAACGAAGAAGAACTTGTATTTTGTACTTTCATTTCAGTGTGAATATTATTTGTACTTTGTAAAGTCATACGCACGTTGCTCTCCGTCTAGATCGTGTTTAGTTAAATTCCGATATCATCTTTTTAGATGCTTCCTAAAAAAATCATGAATTCCACAATACAGAAATGTTGATTAGGATAATGATGTGGCTTTGACCTAAAGATGCCGAACGCTTGTACCGCTTTTTATCGTTCATTATTATCTTAATCTCATAAACTTTTATATGTCTTAACCTGTATTTTTGATGTTCTGTATATTGTTATATTTTTATCCTATTTATAAATTTCTCTGTAAATTTATACTGGAATAAAGAAATGAAAAAGAAAAATCTCTATAGATGCTTCCTAAAAAATCATGAATTCCACAATAGAAAATGTTTATAAAGATTATGATGTGGTTTTGACCTAAAGATGCCGGAAAAAAGACAAAAAAAGTAGAAAACCTATCGATATTTGATTCGATGTAGGGTCACAACAGAAACATAAAAGTCGTACTCTACTTGTTATTTTTCTCTTACAATTTCCACTATGTTTACCAAAATACCGGTGTGGTCCGTTAAGAGATCGTAGTAGACTGTCGCCAGGGTATCTTAACACTAAGCCAATGAGGATTCACGGTGCACTTGGCCCTTGGTACCATTAGTATCGTTAATTTGTCGCTACGAATCCATGGCATCGTTTGTGGTAGATACAGACATATTTTCAAGACTTCTGGCTCTGACTCTTTATTAAAAGCTACCAAGTCAATGTGTGTAAAGCAGTTGAAGACATTACTCCTTAGTAGGAAGTTCATTATAACTTTTTCTCATGATTTATAAGATAAAATATCCCCAATTCTGCTACGATTACGTATATTTTACTGAACTTGCCATTCATACTGTGTGCGTAGCATAAGGTTAAACTTATTAGTTTTGTTTAAAGGTTTCTAAACATAAATGTAATAAAAAAAGAGTCAGGACTGGTATTTTAAATACAATCCAATTTATTATCTATCTATCGATAAATATCGATAAATGTATTTTAATAAGCATGACAAATACATGGTGATACATCAAACAAGCAGTCTCTCGCGTCATACTTTGGAAATATATCAATGAAATACCAATTCGTCCAATAAAACAAAACTACTTGTGTAACTAAAAAAAACTATCCCAGCTAATTTCGACGGTCACCAGAAGAACTGATTCAGTAGTCTAAACGAGGTAGGGACATCATCAATGACTACTTATTCAAAATGCAAACCGGTATATGTCTGAAAATGACCGTTTTGCATTTGCACACTATTTCTTGAAAAACGTCACAAATCTGACAATAACCGTTTTGACGAGAGGTACCTTAGCTGCAAAATAGTAAACTTATAAAATTTCCATTTTACACACTTGATACCAAGTACTAGTTTGCAAATTTCGCATAGTTTTCAGATTTTGAACCGTTTAGTACATCTGTTCACAACGGTAATGAACATATTTTTGAAGTTTGGTAATGGAATGTCCCTTCTACGCTTAGGTAGATTTCCAATGATACTCATTCATGTCACATGCAAAATAAGTTTCCGTGATTGGCTATAGGTAAGCTGAAATATTAAGTTGGTCGTGCGAACTGTAGAACCACTATTGTTTTACTCGTGTTTTTATATGCAGCCCGACAATAATGATATTGATGATCAACGTCAAACAGATTGCTAGACTGGTTGCAAAGTTAGAAATTGGTGACTAATGGATTGTGCTGTTGATGAGATGACTATGTATCAATAATAACCAAGACATTGCAAATACATTGAATAGGCGGTATCCGTAATATTATGAGTTATTGTGAGAAATTGTTCGTGTTAATATAATAGTTCTAGTGATTAGTTGTTTTCTTCCATATAACTTCACTTCACTTAGTACATTATTGCATCACCTTATTTCTGACATAACTGAACTTGATTCTGGAGTCAATGTGACAGAGAATAAAGGGAGAAGTATTATAGGCTAACTTATATCAAATGATCTCGGAACAGACGGTGTGTCAAAGACGAAGATGAAAAAAGAATAAATGAGATCTATCATACAAATAAACCCTATCATGTGTGGCTCATAATAACAAATATTTTAAATCTTCAGCTGTAATGACTAGATAAAGGTAATTTTACTTATTTCGATTTTATCGTCACATACAAGGGCTGATTATATTTATTACATTTTGTTATTACTTGTTATCTTAGGTAATGTTACTTTCTGTTACTTTCTCGGTTAAATTTCAGGCTGTGAACTGGAGGAGTAATGCAACAATTAAAATTGTAAATGTTAAATCGACAGACGGAGTAATGATAACAAATTGTCTAATTCAATTGCATCATAGAATTAGTGCACTTATTAATTATTGAATGCAATACATTTTTATAGTAACATTTGATCTCAAAATCAAGTTTTCAACTTCAATCTTGGTCTTGCTCTAAATGAAGAGTTGACAACAATGTACATGATTTACTTGACATGACATTTCTTTCAGTTTTAAAATTCCTGATCGAAACGCCTTTCAGTTTCAATGTTTATTTTTAATTTTGAAACAACTCAAGCAAACACTTCAAAAAATGGTCTGGGCATGTGTCGTTCTTGCTTTAATGTACCATTGCTCAATTAGTTTTAGGAACTGCTTTTCACGATAAAATAATCGAAACTGGAAATTAACATACTTTAACGGCTTTCCGTATCCGCACAAAGCCTACGTGTAATCAGAACATAATATTTGTGTTACTTAGGGAATTATTTTCCCTGTAAAGATGACTTCAGACAAACTGTTAGCCATGGTATGTCACATTTAATGGAATAACTATTTCTGTGTTGAGAGTACTCATCATACAGGGATAATCCCAACAACCAATGCACAAATTTCGTTATTAGCATAATCAAAACAGGGAAGAGTTAAACAAAGAAGAGATTAATGATCACCTTACTTTATACAGTGGATATACTTATTTTTACCATAAACGTTCATTAAAATCATGCGAGGATTGGAAAAGCAATCTGACTTATGTACTGCTGCTGCTACATGCACAACTTATTGAACATATAACATATAGCAACCATGTTTGTGATGACGAAAGTACACTACATAAGAACGCTGTGTATAAACGTATGCATTATCTAAGTTCTCCTGGAGTGTTATCAAAACACTCTCATTGTCGAGATTTTCTTTCGATTCGATAATGTACCTTGACTTTGCAACAAACGACCTGGTCACTTCACAGTATTACCTAATTAGGCGTTCAACGCTTATTAGTGTGTAAAGCTCGTTAACTAATGTAAGCAGGAAATGCACTGTGTTAATCTATATTGCACCACATGTATCAACATCATATCAGTTGTAAAATGTAAAAACTTGATTTCCCCTCACGAACCACCATCTGTGTAACAAAGCCAGAAGGTTAATATTTAATCAAAATAATATTCTATTTGTATGTAGTAGCCAAGTCATAAATTGCAATTCACTACTTTATACTATATAATATGTATCTTTCAGTCTGGCAGTCGGCCGTGCGTGGTAGTTTGCATCAAAAGTTGCTTAGTCCCAACAAATGCGACCAAGGGGAAATTAATTCGTTCTCGTCATGTGCCCCAATCAGTCATTCTGTGTTCGGAGGTCAGTTGTGAGACTGTGGGTCATACAAAAGGTCACTTAAAACGGAGGGAAGACGTCATGTAGTTAAAGTATGCCACACAGGCTCTCCTCACTGGGCATGGTGGCGCTGACAAACGGACTATAGTACCCGGAGTGAATCACATCAATGGTCACCCTCGCACTATAAATTGCAGATATGTTATCTGTTACAGGCAGGACAACTCGTCCACATATTGGAATTTAAGTGTAAGAAGTCAAAGGCTTCCATTCCAATTTATTCTCTCTTACTCTCGATTACACTTTCGCCTTTTCTATAGTAGGTTACATGAATTTCTTTAAAGTATGCCAAGCAGAGACACCGAAAGACTGTCTTCCCTCGTACACACCAATTGATTAATTTTGGAACCAAACGCTTTGTTAAGCATTATGTTATCTCAGTTTAAGGGCGCTCGAATCATCATGCTGTATTTATAAGTAGTATTATATCGATAGACGCCCAGTCAGCTCCCTTAACACAAATACTGTATTGAAGGGACGGATGTATTCAGACTTTTACCACCAAAGTGACATGGTTTTTTTAATGATATATGATACAAAAGTATAACTTCAGTGATTGACTGTTTTCGAGTGTAACGGTAACTTGACAATTAGTACTATGAGTACAGTATTCATAACAATTACACACACAAAACACATAACGAATTAAATACAAACATTAAAGACGAAGAATTGTTTGTAAGAGTAAAGAATACTTATTTAACAATATCATACTGTTCATCGTCTTGTAAAGGTTCACAGGGAGAGAGATAACCACCACTGTCATATGTAAATGAAGATGAATTTATGTTCACATAGTTCTCTGTGGGAAGAATTCCCGGTAAAACGTCTATGGAAGCATCATCCATTGGAATTGTGTCCTTGTTTTTTCGAATATTTGTCACATAAACGCGACTGAGAAGAAACACAACAGCAACAAAAACACCAACAATGATGATGATCACCAAGGTCAAGAATATTGCTATATGGGTTACTAGGCCAGACAGTGGTGAATATGATATATGAACTGTTGATGTGATGACTCTTTCTCCATAACAACCAGCACATTGTATGTCAAGTAAGTACACGTCACTTCCGGTATCCGTAACATTAAGTTCAATGTATGTATCGCCTTCCTTAATATCATATTTCCAGTGATAAGGGATGTTACTCCAGGTTAGGTTAACTTCACTCACATTACTGGTACAACGAAAAACTGTATTCCTAACATCACTAAAGTTGATATTTGATGGATTCACTGTGACAGAGAACAATGGGAGAAACAGAATAGGTCCGAAGGAGCAAGATCCTTGGTAACTCTGATAAGGTGCTGGTAATTGTTGAGAGACATTACAGACAAAGATAATATCGTTAAATGATGAGTTAAAGTTCACTGAGAATGATAGAGTCTTAAAGGGGTGCGGGTGAATGGTTACTGTCCTGGTTGAGATGTTAGTGACGATTTTATCTCCATCTTTGATGTAAGTTGACATCATCACTGGTGGGTCTCCTTCCTCTGAAGTACAATTCATCTCGATGTCACTTTGTTCATCATCCTCAAATATGAATCGAGATGGATATGATGACGTACACATAGGATTAACATCATTTATCGGATTAAAGCCCCTGATTCTGGCATATAATTCTAAGACGCTCCGACATGCAAAAATGGTGTCATTTAACTGACGGGTTAGGTTATTTATTATAAACAGAGAAGTCGTTGAATTAATCACTTTAAACTGATAAGTGTGTGAGAACCTATCTTGTAAAACCGAATGTTCAACTATGTGTATAATACTTTTATCGTAGATAATGATGTCTGTCTTGTTGCTTGTCTTCTGCACACAGTAAATCCCTACCTTACTACCGAAAGGAAAGTATTGCACAGGGCTCGTCTCTTCATAATCTCGAAATTGTGCATATTTTATCTCCGTTTGAGAAGAATAAGCAATCAAGAAAGCAAAGATCAGCATGACGATAAAAATAAGCTTTATTGCCATTTTAAAGCTGTATTTTTCTAGCTCTTAATGTGCTAATATGCTAATATCATAAATGTGCTAATATCTTTCTGCAATGTACGTTTACACTTGTAATCAACTATATAGCTGTAATCAAAGGACGTCATGGCTAATATGTGGTGTTGAATGGTTATTCTATTGCATTAAAATAAAATGTAAAAAAAATAATTCGAAACTAGTCTGATCCGTAGTGAATAAATAGTGCAGAACATATTTCTCGCAGATGTGCATCGTTGACTAGAAATATTTTTGCGCCGGTAAGCTGGTATACAGTTAAATACTAACTTTTTTAGATATTATTACACATAACATGAACAAATCCTTGTCGATACGCCATATAAATATTGATGTATCCTTTGGTCCATAAAAATAAGAAATAAATCACATGCTTGGCAGTCAAACACTGAATCCCAAAAGAAAGCAGGAATATGTTAGTAAGATCCCTGATCACTCAGTGGAACTTACACGATGCTGCATTTATACTTCACCAATGGCTTTACGATGAACTCACCGCCTTTGTGATTAACTTAATGGCAGTGTTACACTATGTAAAGGTTATAATTTATATTTAGAGGGCGTTTTCGAGAAATTGCGAAAGTTGCCATGCACGGCACTTACAACAGCAAGTGAAGCCATCGTTTGCAAATCGAGCTCTCGTTCACATATCTTTCGGAGCTTTGTTCACAGACCTGATAGTTGGGCTCTCGTCCACCGACCTGATACAGATTTAATGTGCATTTTGTTCTTTCAGGGTGAGCCAGTCTAGTTCAATCCATTTTCCCCATGCCGGGAACAAAACTAAGTAAACAATAACCTGCTTTATATGGTAGATAGATAGCACGAGGCATGATACATGAGGATCGATTACATAATTTGAATCCAATCAAAGGCAATGCGACCCTCAACAAAATGACAATGAGTTTCTCACTATCAATCGATAACTATGACTTTCTCGCGAATGATCAAGCTACATCAGGTTACGAGCCAGTACTCACACGACAGATACAGTTGCTACAACAGTCCCTCCGTTTCTTCGTTCAGTTATTTATATAGGTATGTACGCGGACACCCTAACCACTAGGCTATGGACGCTGATTGTATGTCCAGAGTTTCGAAACCGGTTAGGAAGGTCGTAATTCCACTGTAGGCGTTTGTCACCTGTATTGAACAATACAAGTTCTGTTTTTGGTGACATATTTTGCCTTACTCTAGAGATCAAACATGATGCTAACCAACTCGAAATCATTTGTGATTCCTAAAGCCGGATCTCGAAAGAGATACTTTGAACAGACTTTATGTTAATGCAATGGAGGTAAACGACAATGGCAAATGAATATATATAAATGAAAATCGTA
>KN882399.1:175271-191169 GCA_000934455.1 Apostichopus parvimensis | reverse complement strand
ATAGGAAACAAATCTCAATGACGGGTTGAGAATTTTATAAGAAATGGGTAATCAAGAATTGACATTATTCTTTCTTTTGAAGAAAAATATTGATCACATTTATTTGTATTTTAATTTAGAACTTTCAGAAGAAATATGTAATTTAATGAAAATATTAGTAACTAATGTAATATGAATCATGAAAAGGAAACTTCCACTTTAACTAATACAAGGTTTTTATAAAGTTTAAGGAGATTTGGAAGAGTTATATTTAAATCAATAGGTTGTTGCTTAAAATTAAAATGCAATTTAGAGAAGCAGATGTAGATCAAATTCAAGTTTCAAGAGAGAAGGTTGATGAGGTTTAAACTGAAATTTTAATATACAAATTATTTAATTATTGATCCAAATCCTACTATTCTGCTTGACTTATAATTATTTCTAATTAATACGATTTGTGTAAAAGATGATGTCTACCTGTTTTTAGTTATCAAATTCATTTCTAAGTTACGGTTTGAGTGTGACATAACTTCTAGTGGATTTCTTTTTAAAATGTAACATTTTTCTTTCTTTGCGCTTTTAGATATTCCTAAATTGGGTAACACTTATGATCTTAACTTTCTAAACGTTGTCATTTCTTCCAATCAAATAGTACCCATCCGCTTTTTATACTTTTTTACAAATAATATTGTTATCTGGAACACTTCATATCCTTGAGGGTTTAATTATACTAATTAATTATTACTTTTAAGTTTAATCGGGTTGATTGGATGTTAATGTTATATATTCTGTTACTATGGAGTTCAGAGGGTGTAAACAGTTAGCGGACAAATATCGATTTACAAACACGAGAGATAAATCAGTTAATTACAAGTTTAATGAGAGGATGGCGCCTTTTAAAACTAACGTTAGAGCTACGGCTCTGGCGAACGTTGCAGTAGCGTAAAAGAAGTGGCGCACTTTCAATTAAAAACAACTTTTAAATATCATGTGGCCATGAGTCTGTTGGCTTGGAAATGACTTACGGTTTTTATAATTAAGTGGGCAAAATTAAGACAAAACCAGTTGTGAGTAGAACACCACGATGTTGTTGCTGCTGGAAAGACATGGACGAATGATTTCTTTTTAATAACTATTTATTGCATTTTATTATTATTAAACTTAAATTGGAAAACTGTTTTATAGTGGCTCAAAGCTCTAAGCCCTATATTTTTATTTAACAAACTTATATTTCACATAAAGTGTCAGGTATATTGGCAGGAGTTAGGTCATTCAACTAATAATCTATTATTAAATGACATTATTTCAGTCAGCCTGCTCGGTAAAAAGCTGCAGGTGTCTTACACAATTGGCTCAAATTTCCGACCTGGCAGATTTAGTAAGTTAGGTGATTATAATAATAATTGTGGAATGTTATAGATTGACTCGTATTAATGCCTATAAGGCTATGTTATGTACGATTTAAAATCGAGTTGAACAATTTTCTGTGATTTAAGATTTTTGAAGGGATAACATAGTTTCTACAGTTTATCTATGGATACTTTTTCTTAGCTAGAATGAAGTAATTGTTTTCGAAGTAAAGGATAGGCATCAGCTCACCTAGAATGTTAATCGCTGGTTTTATTCTTTCCTAAAGAAAACTCAGTGTCTCGATTTTATAGTTTAGATATGCTTTAACATGGACTTATCTGATAATCAGTCAACAACTAGGCTAAGATTATTATTATTTATGAGTTAGATTGCTAAGCATGTCCTCTCGCTAAAAGTATGAATTCTAGCTTTTCTCGGGTGGATGTTTGAGATTTCTAACATAGCCTAACTGTATTACTAGTCTAGCCTGTAGCCTACCTAAGTTTGGCCTGACCTTTGTACACATCGTAGCCTATGCCTCGATCTAAACCATACCGTCAAATTATCTCACTGATCAATAGTTACTCTTTCAGCTATTAACAGCGGTCCTCTCCATTAAATAATGAAACCTTAATAACCACTCAACAAGTCAATGGTAACACACAACTCCCACGAATATACTACGTACTCTGCAACTCCACTAATATAACACGGAACCATTCATTGTCAGTGATAGATACTAGATGTGAAGAGGTATTCAATAGCATGAGTCACCGATATTCATATACAGGTGTTTCGTAGCTTTTCGCGGGTGATGTTTGAGATTTATAACAGACATGTTGGCGCCAGTAGAAGTAAATGTACGTAACGTTATACCTGCCCGGTGGAAACAGACAGTTTAACAATTAACGTCAATTGGATATGTAGTAACAGGGGCGTATCCAGGATTTTCTAACCCGGGGGGCGCGAATTACTATCTAAGCGGAGCGCCACCATCGGTTGGCGCGGAGCGTACAAGAAAATTTCTGATTGATACTCCCCAGATCACCGGAAATGGCACTTCTCGGGCTTGAAAATGACCAACTAGATGTACACTTTTGCCTGAGAACCAAGTATTTCCCAATAGTTTTTTTCTCCCTCCAAAACCTTTTTGAAAATTGTCACCAGTCACACATCATGTTCGACCTCATTGCATGTCCTGTGGATCATTCATTGCTTTTGTAGGTGATTCTACGTCACTGCCCACAATATCCGAAAGCCCCACTTTTCAAGGTTTTAAGCCCATTATTTGTTCAGAATTTGAAAATTCACATTTCTCGTGAATGAAATCACTTCAAAACATACCCATAATGTTGCACAAAATTCAATCTATGGACAACCCCTAACAGACAGGTCAAAATTGCACTGATAGCAATGATAGCAATGATGTAGCTTAAGGAAATGAATAGTTTAAAAATGATCTCCTTGGTAATTAAAATAAAGAGTTTACTACTAAACTAATAAAGAGTTTTGACATAATTGGACCTGTATGCTTTTTCTCCATCTACATAAGACATTTCGTTGTTGACATTAGCATCCGGCGGTATACTGCGCAACTTTCACGGACCGTACGGCACACGATGCCAAGCGATGTAATGACCGATGCATGCTTATATGATATTGACATTAACTAGTAACATATTGAACGCGCGCGTAGCGCGCGAAAAATTTTGGTTATATTTTTTCGGGCAAGTCGTTACAGCCCCCAAATCCAATTTGGCTCCTACGCCTTTGACTACACACATAGTCAGTTTTGAGGCTGTTCATCCTGGAACATGCATTTTCATGCTCACTGATATGATGTGATATCTGCTCTTTGCTTTACAAATTCGAACAGGCTTGTAGCGAGTAATTTGCCAAGGGAGGGGCGAGGCCTGTAGGCAAACTATATCTAAGCGTAGCGCCACCATGAGTTGGCGCGAAGCGTACAAGAAAATTTTGGCCGAAAATGCCTTACAGATCGATGGAAATGACACTTCCCAGGCCTTGTAAGTTACATCTAATCATTGTCTATTTTGAAATTACTAGCGATATCATAAAGAAAATTTGCTCGGGGGGGGGGGGCGGTCTCCCCTTCCCGAAATGCGTCATGTTCCCCGACGACTCGGTCGAGTTCAAGACCAGCCACAGTTGGTTCCATAGCACAATTGTACAATTGTTTAAGGCGTCTAGACACACACACGCGTTATGATAGACCATATATAGTATATATATAGATACATTAGTGAGAGAGGAAAAATGGAACGTCAGAAATGGAGTTGTCGGTGTAAGGGGTAGGGTGAGGCGCACGTCCCCTCCGTAATCCTCGATCTGTCACTGGCTACCCTGTGTATATAATAGGGATCAGCGCTGTAATTATGACTGTTCCTCTTTCTCTTCCCGAGGTCTTGGCGTTTATCTTCTACTCCCTCTTTTTCTCCTTTTTCTCTCTTTCTTCTTTTTCTTTTCCTTTCTTCCTCTCCTCCTTTTCTTTTTCCCCCCTCTTTTTCCCTTTTTTCTTCTCTTTCTTTCTCTCCTCTTTTCCTTACCCGGGGGGCGCGCGCCCCCAACGCCCCCCTGGATACGCGCCTGAGTAAGGAAGGGGTCGAGGAAGTAAATAATACAACACAACCTCTATCAAGTAGATGAAGCTATAATTGACATTGCCCCTAAGCGGTAGGGTGTTAGTCCGCCATCCCCCCAACACCAACGGTTACAATGTGGGCCATAAACATTTTATTTACACATCCCCCCCACCCTAATATCTGCTAGTGGATGCATAAACAAACTAGTAAATAGCCGTTGGGTGGACATGATGCCAAACCAGTTATTATTCCTATATACAATAATGCCTGACAAAGAGGTACACATTATATCATGTTACCTTCATGTAGCCACGTACCACATTTTAATCGCAGATGTATAGGTTATCTACTACTTGAAATCGGTTCGCAGGACTAAGAGAATGAGACCCCTTCTCAACCCCATTTTTAATATAGGATATCAAGGGGTGGGGTGGGGAGCAGATCCCAACTGACTTTGGTAGGGCCTACACTATCATGGAAATGCCAGAGTGGGAAGAAAAATTTAAAAACGGAGGAGGTGTGGTCGTCGGCTTGTTGACAGTTGAAGGCAAATCACAGTAGCCCCGTCCCCTGAATTCTTTTTGGAAATTGATGTTAAATGGTGCACTCCGAGGCATCATTAGATACCAATTAGGTCTAAAATTGGCTCCATACACCATGCAGTTTGCCTATGAACAATGTTTTTGTAAAGTCGTAAGGGGGCGGGCAGGGAGGGGTACGTGTACACCCGTAGCAGTGGCGGTGGCCTTCTTCTCAGCTGAAAGTAACATTGCCTCCCCCCCCCCTCCCCTTCTATACAAGTGTGTTATTTTGGAAATTCATCTCGTCATTTCAACAGTTTTTAGAAATGATAAAATATTGACTTCTTTCCAAGCTTGCAGTAAAGCTTTATCCTGAAAAATGCATAAGATGTCTAATTATCTTGCTGTCTTGATGACACTTGTAGTGACGCAATACTATCACGATAGATTTCGCTAGTCGATAGTACGCGTTTTTCCTTGGAACCTACGCTAGCCTCTCATCTTTGCTTTACTGGAACATAGTCACGACCATCATATTTGTTTTTATTATTTGCATATTGCGTTTTCATTATATATTTTGTGTTGGACCCCTTTTTATATAATATATCATTATTATATCATAAAAATATGTTGTGAAAAGTCAAGAGGCCGTCTCAATTGTAATTTGGTGAGTTGCAGTATAACTTATAAGTATATTTTATCTTTTCCATAAAACAATATGCTACGACCATAACACGTAAACACTTTCAAGCTGCTGTACAGGATTCTATGAACGCATCATGACCAGAAAATTGTCGAGGTGCAAATGATGAATTTACATTTTGCAGCATATTGTTTAAGTCCTCACTTTTACATCTAACGAATTTGCCATTTTGTTGTAAATTGCTATTATTTAAATTGGAAGATTGATCATTTATCTGAAAAAGAGGGGAATTCCCTCGTGGCCAATGGAAACGACTTGAACAAGTCTCATTTGCAAAATCTAAACAATAACCAACGACACAGTGTAAAGCAGCGTTTCAAGAACGGTTGTACGGTATGGTTGTACTTCCCTGTTTGTTTGGTGTGATTCCCCGAACAACAGTACTGGCTTACTAAATGTTAAGATATTGCAATACATTCCAGATGGTGAACATACTGAAAGAAACAGACCTAGAATATTGCAATTGTCAAAGAAGAAATCCCACGTATGTCTTGTGTTCCTTTCACATTGTTTCATATTGTTAGGCTATGTACCTACAACTTTTGTACAAGGACAGGGACATTATAACGTTGAGTTATGGCTTAGGTCTTCTCTAGTCATATTAGAAAAGTGCAGCCTAACTTAGGCCTAGTGTAGTCATCCAATGGTTTTAGTTACAATATTCAATACTACCGCAATGCCAGCATAAAGCGTGACCTAGGCTCAGCACAAAATGTAGGAATTGCTGAAATATGGTGATGCTAGCCTGTTACAGTGTTAGTTGCTTACAAGTTGAAGCCTGGGAGGTTTTCCTCCCTCAGAATACTTGGATGATATTAGTTTATTAAAGTAGTGTTCTACACTTGCGAGATCATCCAAATGTCCGAAAGGTTTTAGTCTAATTTAGTCATAAAAGGCTACACTTCTAGTTGTTTCCTCTCCTGGGATATTGTGGATTTAAGTGCTGACCTGCCAGTGAGTAAAGGTCAAATGAAATGCAACGTTTTCCAGAGATTGAGATTCAATATTCCATATCATATACAAGCATTATTGTAGTTTGTGTAACCCAAAATACTCAGTAGGGGCAGTGGCACCCCTCACAAAATACTGCAGTGCTTTACACCACCCTTACTGGTCCATAAGACAACCCAGTATTGGAACATATATCCATAATTTCCCGAGCTTGTGCTGATAATGTTCATTTCCTTTTGACGTATCTTCAGCTTCAATATCCCTTTTACATACTTTTACATAATTTACTTACTAAAAGTGTAGGAGTCTTTTACAGCTAACACATGAATTTGATTGCCCACAAAGACTACTGTAGTGTCATGTTGCTATCTGAATGCAAAATTTCCTAAGAACTTTCATAATAGCTTCAGAAACCAAACACTGTAATACTGTATAATCACTAAATTAAAAAGATCAAAGATTGGATCAAAGTGGAACTGCTACCATTGATTTTTCTTTGTTGTGAGTATCATTTTGTTACTGATATCGTCTGAAATTTCTGAACAACTAATTTGATTTCATGTTAGTGTTTCACATTTGATTTAGAAGTCACTGAGGCGCGAACGGCTCCATGATGTAATAATTCAACCGTAGGAAGAAACCCTCTAGAGAATATGAAGACGCAGACTGTACTGGATAGAGGAGAGCAGGACCTATGCACCTATCAAGCTTCTTTTGGTGTCCTAATCTTCTTGATGCACAGAGTTCCATAAGAATGGTAAGAATGAAGTAAATCTGGGGTGTTGTAACTTGATTCACCAAACTGCTGGCTAGCAAGCATGGTTAAGGAAGTTAAATTCCCCTGCCACTCTTTATCAATATCATGTCATGATAACATTTCTTCCTTGCATATTTGAGAGCTAAATACTGTTTAAAATAAACACATTTAGAGGGCATTCAAAGATATACTGTAGAAGCACTGGCATCCATTATGGCGGTAAGCACTTGCCACCCCTCCCACATCATGGGCTACACTCGGGCCTCAAAATCACTATCAGAGAACATTAAATATCAGAAAAGTGAAAATGCCTCAGCTGAAGTCCTCAGGGACTCCTACCAGGGCTTAGATTTATACTTCATAGAATTTATATTTTTCTCTCTAACATGTATTTACATGCTTTAAACTTGTGTGAAAGTAAGTTGGCCTGACGTTTCGATCCTAGCAGGATCTTCTTCAAAGGCTAAATGACAAGTTACAGTAACAGAAGCGACTAAAAAAGTTTTAATCTTAGTAGAAATGCTTTAAACTTAGTAGAAGAATGACAAGAAGTCTCAGAGATGTTACAGAGCTCTTCTGAAGCACCCGGCTAGGGCTCAGATATATATTCCACAGAGTAAAATCAGTTTAAGTATTTCTGTTCCTGACATGTCCTCATGTGCTTTAAATTTCTAGCAGTTTCCAAAAACTATGTGAAAATACTGAAGATTTGGAGAGCTTTGCAGTACCCTTGTAAGTCCAGCCACTATCAACAGAGAACACAATTGGAAATACTTCTTACCTTATCTGAGTATATACAGCTGTCAATACAGAACTCTCATTTGCTGAGCCATTCACTGCAGTTGGTTTTAAAGAATCTAATTGGTCTCAAAATTGATCTAACTTCAACGACTTGAGTACGGTGGCTTACGAGGGATATAGGGGGGAAAAATATGTGTCCCCAAATTTCACAATTTTGACTTTTTAATCTCATAACTATTTCAACTCAAAATTTTGAGGTTACAAGTGTCTTCATCTGCCAAATTTGTGGAAAGAACTGACCATATTGGATAGCTATTGACCAGCTGAACAGGGTACTACTACTCTATAAACCTTTGGTGATCTTAAATCTGGAAAGAGACCCCCCAGAGAGTGGTGTAACTAGGTCAATGTAGGCAATGCAGTCTCCAGGGGCCTGGTGCCATTAAATGAAGAAAAATAATATAAAAGCACCCATCCACCAGAGCTGACACACTAAATTAGATACACTTATCTCCCAATGAGTGGAATTCAAAAGACATTCTGTCCTCAATTGGAAAAAAGGTGCGAAATCTCACACATTTCCCAGTCAAGCCCAAACGCATGCATGGTTGGGTTTGTGTGAGGTTGGACTCTCTTTGGGAGCTCATTTAAATCACGGCACCACACCTTTATATGCCACTCCCACTAAACAATGGACAATCCGGTTCAAGTTTGATGGTTTACTGGTTAATTGATTTTACACTTACCTGGTTATTGGAATCTGAAGTGTACTTTCCTTCCTCTGGATTTTTTCTCTGTGAATGTCCATGTATACAGGGTAGTTAGCCAGAGACATACACATACTGTATCTATTTCTGACTAATATTCTCAATATATCCTATCATTAGGACTTAATTTTCATTCACATCGTTTTCTTTTCTCTTCATTAGGGTAACTTGAATTATCCTGAAGCGAGCTATTAGGGGATCACCTATTCCACCTGTAGTAACCAATTTTTGATGAAAGTTATCACACTGTGCTGACAAGGAAAATGAATGTTTCATCAGCTGATATTTCCTCCATGTGATGGTAATCACATTAATGGTAAGTGTAGAACAGATAATGTTGCAAAGATGTGTGTGGCCATTCTCTGGAAAATGAAACTGGCATGAAAAAAAAAGTGTTCATCAGGACCAAATGTTATATTTTTTGTTTTAGAGGGATACCTTAAGTTTTCTGTTTCATTTATGTTTCATAAAAATTACAACCATAACATACTAATTTGCAAAAATTTGCATTATTGAAAGTTTTAGCCAAAATTTGTAGTTTATAAAGTCTGTATATTTGATTTTTCTACATGAGTATCTAGAAATAATATTTCAGTTATCAACTTTCACATGGAGGCAGTTACACATGGTTAAATTATTTCATTCCTAAAGCAAAGGTTCCTGATCTTCAGTTCTTCGTTAATAATGGGTGCTAATTAGCATAATTTTGATGTCACACACGTGACCAAAATAACGCAAAAGTGTTCATAAAAAGTAACTGATGTGCCTTATGATGTCCACACTTGATATGCAACCGTTATTGGTAAAGACTGTTAGTTAGCTGCAAAATATCCAGTCAAATAATTATTCCTACGATTAATTAATAGCCACTTATCAGTCGTCTACACGTGACCGATGGTCATGTGTGTGACATTTATGGTCACGTGTGTGACAATGAAGCCCAAAGTTGAGCATTCAACAAAACTAAATGGACTAAATATTGTTAGCAGACTGGTTTGTTATGTGTGTGTGGCCTGACAACAGTGTAATATGCACATGAGAAAAGCTCCATCCAATGAAATTGCAGCCGCACTGTGGACTTGGACTATTGTTATGTCATGAGTGTGTGGCATAACAACAGTGTCATGCAAATGAGAAAAGTTTCATCCAATGAAATTGCAGCAGCACTGTGGACTTGGACAGTTGTTATGTCATGTGTGTATGGCATGACAACAGTGTTATATGCAAATGAGGAAAGCTTCATCCAATGAAATTGCAGCATCCATGAAAAATGTCACACGTGACCCAACAATGTCACACACGTGACCCTCCAAATAGAAACAGTAAAACTGTTTTAAAGTAGTTCCTATGGAATATCAACATCAGTGCTGTTTTGTGGTCATTACTAGAGTCAACATTTGCACTGCAAAAATTGCATACTATGCAATGAAAATTCAGAATGTCACACAAGTGACCCAACAATGTCACACACGTGACCTGATTTTTTTAGCTTATAAATAAGTATATATGCTAATTTTTAGAGGTGAAATATTTAGGTGAAATGTCTTGCTAGAATGGAAACATGTTAAGATAGAAACATGAGAAATTAGGGTTATCCAGCCCTGTTAGAAACTGAGGAATTTGCCAATGTTTTTGTGTCCGAAAAAGCCAGTTTCATTTCACGTCACACACGTGACCGACCTTTATATGACCTCTGCAGCACATCAATGTTCTGATTTTGGCTACGCTATATGGTTTTGTAAAAGAGTCCCCTAGTGCATACTTAAGTACTACAATCAACCAAACTTTCTTTACCTAAAAGTAGTTACTTAGTGGTAAAGTGCAGATCTCCCCATTTTTCCGTCACACACATAACCGAGAATATTTTTGGATAGCATTGCATATTAAGGAAAACTCTTTTATCTCCATTCAATCTCACTTAAAGAATTTTATATAAAGTTTTAACTCATCCACTCACAATACAACTGACAGAATTAATCCCTAGTAAGGACATTAAAATGATCGGATCCTTGCTGAATTAATCCAGTACTTGGTATGTTTGTTATGAGCTTGCCATGACACAATAGCTGCATAAACACCCTCTGGTATATTTTACCATTTGCCAAACTGAAATAAAAATTGCCTCCCGAGACTCAAATGAATAAAGTCTTCTAGAACTCCTGACACTCCCAGAATGTTAAGACTGGAAGACAACTTGTTGGTTTCTATGAAAGTAGTTTGGGTTACCTACAAATATGTCTTCTGTTTAGGTATTTATTCTCTTCAGATTAAAACCAAAAACTCGAAATACCATTTAAAATATTCTATAATGATGTAGAAACATTAAAGAAGTCTTAAACTCAGTCTGTATTGCTGGGCTATGTGTTAGACATACTGTACTTGTAATGAACACTCCATCAAAAAAAGATAAAAAACCTTGATCAAAGGTCACGCAACTATGGATATAATCTGAACTTTAATGTACTTTATTTGTTATGATGTTTATTTACTGTAGTACAGTAGAGTTGACTGTTTTAAGCATTTGCTTAAATGTTAGAAAAATATGATTCAAAATGTAATTGGACAGTACAATGCAAATCACCTCCACCTTTGATATTCATCTCAAAGATGTCTATCATATCAGCTGAAGATGATGGCTGGGTGTGCTTCTCCCTTAATTCTTTGATATTTTTCTCCAAACTCCTGATAAACTGTCGCACACCAGTTCTAAGATCCACAATCACATCCTGTGAGGCTAAAGAAGCATTATTCAAGTAAGGTTTACACAAAACCAGTGACATTGAGACCCAGGCACAGTTCTATGCAAAATTGTGTCACCAGATCCACTTTTTTTTAAGTCTTTGTTCATCCAAAGTTAAAGTATATCATTCTTTATCCCATATTTCACTGGGCACTTAGCTGACAACTGTAGCCACCACCCAACCCCAACCCTCTCACACCAGGACTGCACAGAACAAAATGTTATGAAATAACAGTATATCAAATTCTGCAAATAGAAAAATATGTACTTTAACTCAATCAATTAAAGTACAATGTTATCATTTCAGAAATCCTACAAATCCTTCAACCTATAGACAGTACAGTGAACCACTGGTTCCTAAATTATGTGACCAGAATCCTTCATCATGTTTTCTTCAGGCTCCATTTTTTGTCAGGGTGGCTTTGTTATAGCTCTTGTTTCTCAATTGAATATACACCTGACTGTGGATTGCTAGTGGTATTGCTTAAAGTTTGTATTGAAGATTCATGCTTGTCTCAATTTCAAATTATGTTTCTTTATATTTCAATTAGCTTGGTATTAGGTGAGCTGTATATACACTGTGGGAAGCATTATAAGACCTTGAACTCATCTTGTACAGTCTATGGATTTGTATTCTAGTTGCATTAGTTTCTTTACAATGTTATTATAATTATAACTGAGTTGTAAATATCATTTCAATACAGCATATAATATCAGAAGACATCCATCATCTTTTACTAATTTTACTTTGTAATTTATGTTGAAACTACAGTAGCATACCATATGTTTATAATAGCTGTGTTCTGTGTTTGACAATGTTACATGATAGAATTCTGCTACTTGCAGACTTAGTGACGACAATTTAAATGCATTTTGTTTTTCTCATCATCAGGTAAACTTGAATTATTCAGTCCTGCGATCAGCCTTTTTAGGGATTTACCAGTTTCATATCCGGATTACACATCTTGGAAGACATGTGTACAGTTTACATGAGCAGGGTAATGATTGCATGGTCGACCACCTGATTCTTACCCCACCCACCCAATCCTCCCCCTCTGCCATGAGAATACAAGTGTTTAGGTGGATATTCTTACTCCATAATGTGTCAGATGATCCCTTAAGGGACATTTCCCCACCGAAAAGTCCTTCATTAAGCACTCCCTACCCACCCCCAACCCCTCCCCCTTCAATTTCAATCACTGCAAAACAAGACATAGCATTTTAAACATCTAAGTTTAGATACCTCTTAAGGTTGTGTCTTAGACTAACGAATTCTGTGAAGCCTCTTTTGTTCAGTGTTTCTCTAACTGTAGCATCATCTCTACACATTGTACCATAACTGTACGTTTCAAGAGGAGGAAGTTCTTATGTGATTTCTCTATTATAGCCATGGTCATCTCTAATCTTGCAAATCTGACCAATTTTAATGGTCATTAGACATCCATTGTTTCATTATGAAACAGTTCATTCCCATTTGAGCATCTAATGGCTAATGCTAATGAAGGCTTTCTGTTGTCACTGTCCCCAGGTTGAGTGGATATTATGTAATTTATGACAAGGTCCACCCATCCCATTATATTAAATAGTTGTCATGGATAATTATTAGAGGTATTGATTATTGACAAGCAACAGTTTATGATTCTATCACAGAAGATCATACAACACAATATGACAAGTTCTTGTAGGATTCAGCATGTTATGTCATCTGACATCCTTAATGCATTTTGTATTATTTTTATGTTCTTAAAGCTATTGTGTAATTCAGTAATTATGTTATAAGTGTGTGTTAGGGAGGGGGGGGGGGGGGTGTCAGGTTGCTGTCTATTGACAAAGGTGGAAATGAAGTTACTGGGACTGTTGTGGAAGAAAATACAACATTTATGTATTGAAACAGCCTCAGCTTGACACTGGTATACTGATTGTTTGACAAAAGGCAATCCAGACCAGTAATTAGGCCTAACTTTGCTTGACTTCAAAGTAACAAAATTAGAGATTTGGTGTAAAAACAAAAAACCAATCATGTTAAAAGTACCAAACTAGAAAGTGTGCTGATCAATAAGCCTAATTTAATGGATTACAAACATGTTACCAAAGTTAACCTCTTTTTTTGTTTATGGGTACATTTTCAAAAAACTGCTCAACTTGAAAATACAAAAAGTGCCTTTCAATGAAATGAAATGAAATTGCAGTCTGAGTTGTTTCAGTGACACATTGTTATTTTAGCATCAGCTTGTATATCTGTGAGCAATAGAAAAACTGTAGAGTAAATATTAAAAATACATACTCAATAACAATGGATTTTATTGTTTACATTAAAACATATCTAGTTCTGATATTCTCAATATAGAATTAGTGACAACTGATTCTTGTTCCTTTTGTCTTTATCTCCTCATTAGGTAAATGTGGATTAATCAGTCTTGAGACAATCTTTGGGGGTCACATGATACGGATCTTGCACAGAATGGTTTACAATATACTGATGGTAATGGTAAGTGTATAATGAGTGTATAGCAGGACTGGTAAGCTGGGTTCTAGTTATAATTAGATTTGAGTCTGGGTAGGAAGTGACTTTGTTACTGCCTAATCATGGGGGAACAGTAATTGTTTTGAATCTTGCTTGATCAGCAAATTCCCTAAGGGCCAGAGGGGAAGAAAAAGGGCCTCAATCTAGCATACATACACCATATATTAAGCACTGTATGCCATACATTGTATTGCTTACCAATGTGTAAAAGTACACAAAGAGGTGTGTATGTTAATAAGCTGGGTCAACTTTATAAATGGCAGCAAATAGGCATGCAGTAAAATGTATGACAGGCTTTTAAAAAATCAATTTAGTTCATAAGTTCATGTCCCCTTACTATTAAATAGAGTCACTTCAAACAAAACAAGACCCATGATACCCACACTAAGTCTGGTGTATATTATGAGGATAACTATCCTTATTGGTATATCTCAGTTACAAACTAAGGAATGAATTGTCACAAGTAGTTAAACTTAACCAAACCTATAGTACACAGTACATAGTAAGGCTTCCATTGGCTCAGTAGTTATGTTAGATATACCTTTTAACTTGAGTTAGCTTCAATTTCAATATACCAAGACTAAAGTATGCTACTTGAAAAGGATTAATTTTCTAGAAGGTAGCCTGTAAGCTCCTCCCAGTATTAGGAGTACCTACTGTATGTGAGATTATTTCCTTTTGATATAAACCCAAGATTTGCCAAGGCTAAGACATAAACAAAAATATTATGTGACATACTTCTCCATCATTCTGTTTTAATGGAGACATGTATTAAGTGAGTTTGTTACTATATATAATGTAAGAGTGAACAACACCCTGCACAACTGCCTCAGCAAGTGAATCAGTGATGTTGTTGCTATGATCACACTGTCTGAAGCCTATGTGCTTCCACCTGCTACAGTATATGTCACAATTAAGTCTCTGTTTAATAAAATGTAGAGTGACTGACAGGAACCATTTCTCCTTTCCATCCTAACCTTTCCTACCCTTCCCATCTCAGTGATTCCAAAAACCAGAGAAAATTGATGTCAAATTTGAATCAGAAGATAATCTAGTTTTTATGCCATTTGCCAATGAGGTATATACTAATGGATTACAAGTAGAAGTCTTTGGTTGGTTTACTGTAATGTGTGCATATGTTGCTGTCAGTCAGTAATACAAGACATGTATATAGTTTCTGGATCCTATGCATTACCTCAGAGTGAAAACCAAAGTAATTCAGAGTTCCATTCTTAGCCATTGTTTAATAGTGTTAGAGGGTTCTCTTAATGTGTTCTGTCTAAAGATGTACATTATTTACACTTCAGTTATAGTACTGGCCATTACAGAGATAGTTCCAGTAAAATCAAGCACATATGCTTTCTACAGTGATTTCCGGTTGCAATACTATTTGGTAGAAAAATTCCAGCAATTGTCAAAAGTTGTTTTATATGGAGGGGGGGGGGGGGGGGGAGCTTTAAAACTCTCGGGAGGTAACATGGAGTTGATCAGTTAGCCCTACAAGTGTTGTAAATAACTGAATGTTTTGATTACCTCAGATGCAAAACATATTCATAAAGAGCAGCTTTAAAATAAAGGCAAAGGTGCTTTTAATAATGATATTAGTCCTGTGCTGTTAGCTATGTCAGTCCAACAAACCCAAAAATAAAACAGAGATTAAACAAAATATATGCTGCCCTTAGAATACAGCTATATAAAATATTCATATATACTTATTAATAAGACACAAGGAAAGACATTGATGTCTGTTACAAAAATTATCACAGACCTGATGAATATTCACCTTGATAATCTAGTGAATGGAAAGTTGAGTTATTTTGTATTTTCTCTCTAACCTTCAGGTGATACAGTTATCAACAGTTCTTCGGTACATTTCCTCCATGAAAGTAAAAGTCAAGTGGGAACACATCATTGATGACATAACTTCCTTTGTGGATGAGAGTCTGGTGAGTCTTTTCATAATAATTTCTGAACATTCAGTTTAGGAAATTGTAATGGTTTTTGTTGGATACCTTCTGATCAAATCTACAGGTCATATGTAGGTGAAGACAGATGGCCTAATTAGTTTCATAAATAACATCAAAATGCACTTTTTAAGATTCCACTTGTTTAATTGTTGATTGGCAAACATGGTATGTATAACAGGTTGATTGGCATACATGGTATGTATAATGGGTTGATTGGCATACATGATATGTATAATGGGTTGATTTGCATACATGGTATGTATAATGGGAGGATTGGCATACATGGTATGTATAA
>KN882399.1:107206-134029 GCA_000934455.1 Apostichopus parvimensis | reverse complement strand
TCATTATGTCTTTGCAAGCACTGCACTACACTAAGAACAAGAAATAAAGCAGCCTCAATAACTAGAAATAATTTTTGTTATTATTTATTTAGTGTATGATATAGAGCTTCGTAGTTGAACGATTGCAATAAACCTAAGTTTTTTTTTTCATTACCAAGTATTGAAAGGTATAGTGATCAGTGAGGATATGACGAGATAAATAACAAAATACAGGTGCGTCAATCATGCTAGGTATATTAATTTGATACTCGAATATTCGGGGGGGGGGGAGGGGCAGGGGCAGATGTAGGTATCAGCTATTCAGCGATTTTTAATGGTCCGCTTCATGCTTAATCCGACAATATTTCGGCTGTCCTCTCGAAACTTTGAAATATCGACATGTAACATCGATATGTTCATAGTTAAAATACTTGAACTTGATTTTAAGGAATATCTGAAAGTTTGAGATAAAGCATCGTTTCGAATTTCTGACATTCAACGACGATATTTCGACAAAGTTTCAGGAAAAGGTGATATTTTGAGATTGAATAGTCAAACGTTTGATAATAAAGTCTCAACACTTTAAGTCTCAGGTATCCTAGTAACTAGTAAACTTGTAGTTCTTAGCCTAGAACATATGTTAGTCGGCTTACTAAACTATTAGTTCAGTAGCAGGATGAATAAAACAAATACCAGGAAGAGTGATGGGATGGGGAATTAAATCCCATAACTGATTATCAATTTTTGTTCATTATGTCTTTGTAAGCACCGCACTACACTAAGAACAATAAATAAAGCAGCCTCAATAACTAGAAATAATGTTTGTTATTATTTATTTAGCGACTATTAGTTCAGTAGCAGGATGAATAAAACAAATACCAGGTAGAGTGTATTTAACATGAAGTTGCTATTAGGATGATGTGCATACTTTCTGAATTTTAGATGATATTAGCTATAAAGCTGTTAATTGGTAATCAAATTTCTGCTATGAATTAACAAATTACCCATAATAAAATCACAATTTAGTAAAGCACTACAGAGCTAGAACTATCACCACTAACTGAGCATAGTTTAGTGAGACTATTTTCGTATTTGCTTGTTCGGTCAATGCTCTTGTAGCATAAATTAGAGAAAAAAATAGATTAAGGTAGGCCTTTGGTTTAAATAACACAAAGACGTTCCAAAATATGGCTAAACGTCAGTGTTATTTAAAATCATAAATAATTAAATCTTCTCTTTTCTCATTCTTGCAGAAAATCTCCCGTGAGGTTTTCCCCCTGAACATTATTGCTGTACTTTAAACACTGATATCACTGTGACTGGGCTGCAAGTTTCTATTCAGAAACTTCACGATTATTGAGTGCTAATTATCTCACATTAAGATGTCTACACAGAAATCTTCAATATTTCAAATCAATCAGGGGAGGAAATAACGTAACTGACTGTGTTCTCAGTAGATTGTTTTATGATGCAGTTCCGCTAGATGCTGGTATTTATTGCCATTCAACAACTAATCATTAATTGTGACATTAACATCAAATGAAGTTGATTGTATTAACACCTCTCCATTTCAAAATAAGGCTAGTATTTCCTTTCACCGTATTAGGGATGTGACATTTCAGCAACTTTGGACCAGGTACAAGGAATGGGGAAAAGTTCAAAGCATTTGATGGATCACTTAAAGCCAAATTCAACAGAACAGATTAGGTTTTGCAGTAATAATTGTCTTATATATTCGGTCCTTCGGTCCTTCGGTCCTTCGGTTCTTCGGTCCTTCGGTCTTTCGGTCTTTCGGTCCTTCGGTCCTTCGGTCCTTCGGTCCTTCTGTCCTTCTGTCCTTCTGTCCTTTGGTCATTCGGTCCTTCGATCCTTCGGTCCTTTGGTCCTTCGGTCCTTCGACCCTTTGGTCCTTCGGTCCTTAGGTCTTTCGGTCCTTCTGTCCTTCTGTCCTTTCGGTCCTTCGGTCATTCGGTCCTTCTGTCATTCGGTCCTTTGGTCATTCGGTTCTTCGGTCATTCGGTCCTTCGGTGCTTCGGTCTTTCGTCAACAAGACTTGGGTAGACTTGGAAGGACACGTACAAACTGTAACACAATGAAAGTAAGCCGTTTGATAAATACGATGTGGCCCAGATGGAATTAATACCGAATAAACCATGACTATACAGAAGGCGGATTAAGAACGGATTACATAAGTTTGTGGAACTGGTAGTTGTTAATGGGTACCAAGTATTTGTTGAGGCCATTGATGTGAGACTTAAGGCGAAAGATCCAATCAATTTCTTTACGATTACGTTCGGTTGCTGATTTGAGGAAAAATTTTAGCATTTTTAAAAGAGTGTCTAAGAAGATTTAAATGTTCGGAAAAGGGAATCCTGCAAAATTATCACGATTTGTTTTTGTTTTTGTTTTTGTTGATGTTATTGTGATTATTAAAATGTAAGCGGAACTGAGCACCTGTTTTACCTACATAACTTCCCTCTTTACAAAGAACACAGCAGCATATATGTAAATGACATTTCTAGAACCACAAGAAAGAGGGATAGGGGGATAGGGGTCTTAGACCATAATCGTCACTGGGTATTTTACCCATAGTTCCAGGGGTAATATTGGAGCAAAATGTGGCAACGAGGTGTTCCGCCACTGAAGTTGCTTGCGGAGGTGGAAATAGGGTTGGGAAGTCTGGAAGAAGTAAGTTCAAATGTAAAGTTACGCGGTTGTCGAAAAGCTAGCATGAGGATGGGGGTGGGGGGGGGGGGTACCTTGACTACGATACTTGATCGACTTTAAGTGAAGCGAAATCCTGCTGGATTGTTCTCATAAAGGATTTGATGAGGGGCTTGTAATTGGTCACAAATGGAATGCGTGTTTCAGTAATTTTGGACACCTTATTCATTAAGTCTTCAAGGTTCAACTTAATTTTCAGCCAATGTCTTAGACTGTAACGCATTTTCTCCAACCCACGTGTGGTGTATTCGGGGGAGGGGGTGGGCGGTGGCGGGATCATATTACTAAATGTAAACGTAGCACGATGGAATAAGGAATTAGACCAACAACAGTTCATCACATTTCGTTCATTATGTCTCTTCAAACAATACACTACGCCAATAAAAAGAAATAAAGAAGCTTAAATTACTAGAGATCATTTTGGTTGTTTCTTCTTTGTGTATGATATATAGCTATGTATTTGAGTGGTTCTAATATACCAAAGCATTTTACGTAAACAAGCACTTAATGGTAGTGATAAGTGAGGATGACGGAAGAAATAACAACCATACGAGGTATTTTAATTCGGTAATCAAATATTCGGGGCGCGGGCAGGTTTAGGGATCAGGTTTTCAGCGCTTATCCAATTTTCTTAAAGTGGTCCTGCCATGCCATCCAAAATATTTGAGTTAGATGAAAAAAATGGGTATATTGTATGCACTTTTTTCAATATTTCACTCTAAAATCTCTGGAAAATAATTGGCCTCGCCACAAAATGAGCTTTAAAGTTCGTACTTTTTACCACGCTCTAAGAAAAAACTGTCACGCACTTGATGACGTCATATGTATTCTGCTACGTCATATCGTGAATCTACGATGGTCATGAACCAAATGCGGAAGTCGTGTTAAACACAATTTGTATACACAATGGCGTCCGTTAGTGACAATTCATCAACTTCTTTCGTGTTGAATTTGTCTTTTTCGAGTTCGAGTTACGATGAAAATAACATAGAAAGTGAAAGCGAACATTCTGAAAATGAAGGGGGAGCAGAACGTTACCAATTTGAGCCGCTTACAGATGAGAACGAAAGGCATAACTATGAGCAGCCTGAGCAAGCCGATGTATTTTTTCGTGTGTGGATAAAATCACTCACCACCAAATACGAAACCATTATACCGCTGAAAAGTAATCGAAGTTAAAACCTTCAATCCATCGCCACAGCAACGGTGTACGTAAAATACAACATTCCCTCTTTTAAGACATAGCACATACCTTCCAAACAACCGTCGATTTCCAGCAAATTGAAAGTTGTAAACAAAGCTTACGCATTTTTTTTTTGCAAACCGATGGTTAGGCTACATTTCCCATTGACTTAGTGTGGTTGTTAGGCTAACATGTGGTCGAAAGTTGCAGTATTTCATGGAATTTTTTAGATCTAGCTAACTGCGTCACAATTTCTCAGCCCCAAAATTTATTGGGCCTTTTTCTGGGGGGCTTTTCATGATATTTAAGGCCTGACTGTATCAATCAATCTTGCGCAACTGGTCTCACCTTTCACTTCAAGCTCAATCAACCTCAAATTAGCCTATATTTCTTTTCATTGGGGCGAGCAGCGAACATGTTCATGCCACGGGAAAGAATGAATTTTCACCTACTATTCAATTAATGATGTTACACACACAAAAATGCATATTTCTCAGAAAATTTTGGGTGACAAAAGCCTTTCTAAGTGCCACCATTTTACATGTAGGCATCACCAGGATTCCAAAAAAATCACGGGGACACCCCTCCCCTTATACCCCTCCCCCAGGACGGCGATTTGTGGCATGGACCAGCATTTGCCTTCTCAAGAATTGGGAGCTATGTTGAGGGAATAGCATGCCTACTTGAAGTTGGAGTTGTACTTGTTCCTATACAAGTTTTAGTAACGTTAGGCCTAACCAAGTTGGGGCTTAGTCCTACTTCCACTTCTGGTACAGGGCTAGTTGCAGTTTCACTCACGACACTCTCTGTCACCTTTATTGTGGGTACTGATCCGGGTTCAAGTGGCAGTCTTAGTCTCCCACCACTTAAATCTCGTTTATAACGATCGAATTGGGAAAAGCATTGATCAAAAATGTTCGTTACAAATAACACTGTAGTTCGATTTCCCTGAAGTCAGCCCTAGTGAGCTGCACGAAACGGGTCCAAAGACGTTGAGTTTTTACATCCTTTGGTCACTGATGAAGGCTTATTCTATCAGAACTTACATTGCTACAACCTCCAAAAACACAATGCCTTGGCATTTTAATCAATCAGTGTAAATTTGAAGACAGAATAGCTACAAAATGGAGGATGTACAATCACGCTTACACCATTAACCACACGAACTAAACGAACAGTGCGAGTGTTGTTTACATCCAGCGTTCACGAAATGACGTCAGCGCGTACTTCAGCTGATTTCACTTTTTTTTACAAGGTTACGTAAAGTAGCCAAATTCTTTTACAATTTTCTCGCGAACGACTAGGTTTTATGAAATAAAAGTTATATTTTTGGAAAACAAATCCTCCAAATAAGCTATCCATTAACCTGGAATACCCCATGGCAGGACCACTTTAACTAGGAAATGCAATCAATTGCAGCCTGTGCTGGATCAATCAACTATTTCATTTGTACTTAGACAAATTTTGTTTCGCTTTATGCATAATCCGTTGACTATTGTGTTCTGAATGTTGATGAGTTTTTTTTCAGTTAAAGTATAACACTTAAAGTATGCTTATCACTTTCGATTTATTTTCGAAGTACTTCCTTGTATGATAGTAGAAGTGAAGGGGTAGCATATTTACTTGCAGTGAGCTTGCACTTTTTTGAAACTGAGGTTTAAGGTAAGTAACGCTTTAGCTTAAGTGTGTCGGAAATTTAACTGTGAACTCCCCTGTGAATTGCATGGTAACATTTCTTCACGTAACACTAACTTTCTTAAATGTTTGGAGGCAAATCATTTTAAAAAATATTAAGAAATAAACATATATATGTATATAATATCTCCAGAGTTATTCATTATGCTGACATGACGAAACATTCAGAATCTGATACAGTGTTTGTTAGTTTTTGTTCCTGTCCTTTTTCTCCTCTCCTCTCATTTAATATGCATTATTTAGATGCAGATAACTCATGGAGCCTCGTCATCTGTTCCGGGTGTGCAAGTGGACCCTCAAGTCACACCCAAAGGAAAGAAAGGTGCCAAAACGCGATTTATTACTGGTGTAATTCAAGCTTTCATTGCTACGATTCTTCTGATCTCTGGCATGACAGTTGTATCGGTCCCAGGGGCTCGTAGCGATGGAATTGATAACCAGGTGTGGCCTATATCAGTTGCAGCGGTAAGTTCCACTAATTCATTTACATCTATGTATTACACACACATTTATCTATATAAATATACCTATCAATATTTCGGTAACTTTTGTGCAACCTCTAGTTCGTCTAAAAACAATTAAAATCAGATGATAAGATCACACAGTAGCTCCTCAAGGTAAACACGAGGTACACCGGTTGAAATATTGTTGTGTTCAAACATCAGGAAGCATAAATATTCAGAATGTCCGCAAAGTGTCTACGAGGTGTTCACATGTCCGGACGGAAGTTATCGCTTCACCTTAACCTTTCCCAATGTTATTCAAAAAATATGCAGAATTCTAACATCAACCATACAACGCTCTTAGTACAATGCGTTCATACAGTCTGCATGAGTACTTTATCTGTGGATAACACATATCGTGTATGTATTAACACCCACTTCAAGATTTTGTTTAGTCGATTGTGTCAAAAAGTTCTTTTTGACAGTTAGGCTGATGAACTCTTTACTGGTATGTGAGTGCCTGCATTGGCAAACATGTTTGTACTTTCTTTACTTATGCCATTTAAATTCTAATCAATCAAGAAATAATAATAACAACAGTGATACAGCCAAGTTTTGCGATGAAGTCAGCACAGTTATAATTCATGGTAATACATGCCAAACAGTGATTAAAGATATTGTCATTATGTAATCTCTTTCCTGGATAGGCTGAGACCTATTGTACAAGGAAAAGGAACAAATGATGTGGATTTAATGTTTTAAATTAAAGTTCCATATGTTACTGAGTTCCATATCGTTCTTTGTGAAGTCATACATGTGGTTAACTTTTATATTGATTGTTGCATTTCCAGTCTTAGTGATTGCTTTATAGTTGCTGGTATGGTAATATCATACTTTGTAGATAGTGTATGCCAATTGGAAGGTTATAGACAGCTTTTCTTATATTCAAAATCACGTTATTTAAACAAAGTCACTTGGACACTTATATCATGTGTAATCCTAACGTATGTTCTCCCTATTGTTTCATCCGACGTCAGGTCCTTAAATTAAATGCCATTTTTGGAATTCTCAGCCGAAAGAATCACAAATTGGTAAGTAACAGAACTACATGTACGATTACGTAAATATGTATGTAAAGGCGCTTAAAAGTTTACCTTTGTCCAGCATCACGGTGTTTACATGAAATTCATAGGATTCGGTTTATAAAACATTGTATTGCACAAATATAATTGTTTTCAAGGTTAAACTTGTACATTAGTACATTAGTAGGACAAAGTAGCAGTATGTTTCCTATACTAATATGTAAAATATGAAATTATTTATTATTCTGCAAACCTTTGCCGGGTTCAGACTCTTTATTGGTAAACCGATGTACAGGGATCTTGATAAGGCAATAGCTTTTTATCGATGTTCAAGTCTTCGCAAGGTAATACAATGGCAAGAAAACCAAACAGAGGAGTTATGTGTTAGTTTAACCCAATGGTATATGTATTGATAGATTATCTTACACCCAACTAAGTATTTTATTTTTCATAAAATGACAAAGATAATCTCACTGAAATACATAAAATTAATGACCTTTCCTCTTGTGCAAATTTAGACATTCAATTTTTCTGATGATACAATAACAAAAACACAAAAATAGTTGACAGTGTGTTATTCGTCACTATCCGTATATAGTTGCAACAGTAACAACATGTTTGGCATATCATTTTGTTTCGTATATGCACACTTCACCAATTCTAGAATAATGCTATTCCAGTTGTCAAGTGTTAACAAGTTGCTTAAAGTGGCAATATCACTAAATGTAAAGCAATGTTTGTTTATTTGTTTCCCAATAATATTCTATATTCAAGTCACACTAAGATCGCAAATTATGCTTACCATTCAGTATTCAGCGTAAATCAAGTTACCATAGTTGCCCAAAAGAGAAGAAAATAATTTGTGGCAATAACTTTCTGATAAATTGCTATTGAAAAGTGTTCAATCTTTAGAACTTGTTAAACGTTAAGTAACAATAAAAACATATGATGCTAATATAAATGTGTATATTAATACAAGGCCTGCACAAGGATATGTGATTTTGATTTTTACCTTCATGTTTCAGCCGGTACTTAATTGCATGCATGCCTGCACAATCTTTTACGAAAATGCGCGAGAGCACCATCCAACATACAACGTTATTATTTCACATTGAGGATTTGTGATGTAGTTTCCTTATTTAACTTAAGTTCATTTCTTCAATGTCATTGAATTTAATTATGTCTTTTCTCGATCTAAAGATTCGACTTTACTTGGCCTTTTCCATCTTTGCATTCGTGCTCATCGCAATTGCTGCTACGCCTGTCACAAACGCATTGATAGATTCCAGAAACCCACCTCATCACTACTATGGATATGTGAGTGAAATGTTACCGGTTGATAATTTTGTACCAGACACTGAGCCAAGTTTGTATTTTAATCTCAGATGATCACGTAACCTTCAGCTTTTAACATTAATTAATGCGTTGAAAATAAACAGATCCTGATATCTCACATGTTACATGGGGGACTGAGATCAAACCTATGATGAGGAGAGAAACATTTAAAAACAGATACAGTTTTTGCATTACATATTTGATTTTATAATAACTTTGTGTAAAAGTAAGAGGGCCTGAAGTTCCGATCCTAGCAGGATCTTCTTCAGTGGCTGAATGACAAGTAACAGTAACAGAAGAGACAAATACACGCACAGAATACAGACAGGTTAATGAGCAGAGTGAACACAAAGAGATAGATGTAGGTTTAGTAGACAAGGGACGGATGGAAGAAAGAAACCAACAGGGGAATAGGAGAGGTAAGAGAAAAACTGTAGAGGGAAAAAGAGGGGACTGATGTAAGAGGGTAGGGAGCAAACTAGGGAAGGGCAAAGACAGAAAAGTTTGGGAGAAAAAAGTAGAAGAGAGCTACGAGAAGAGGGGTGATAAAGGGGTTAGTCATGGTTAGTCATGTCCTTCCTGAATGTTGAGCTCATGAGGTTCAATGGTGCAAAGGCGTTGCATCCATAGTCTCTCTAAAGATTCCATCCCCTGTAGGGACATGTTATTTTGGTTTGGTTAGGAAGGTTGAAGGGTTCTCCAACCGGGGTCTCAGTCTTCCTGGGGTTGACTGTGGATATGTGTTGAGAACCGCTTCATGAGAGTGGATGGTGGATGGTGGATGGAAGGTCAGGGTAGATCAGATAGTTCACATTATAGGTTTTGCAAGTGATGTGACCTTTAGTCTTGTGTGTGTACAATCTTTGAGCTCACAGCTTAAAAATTAGCAGGCAATTTAAGGCTTTCGGGAAAATAAAGATTTTTAAAAAAAGTATTCAACTGCAATATCCAATATATTCTGTGTCCTACCCTCCAATATAAATTAAGAATTATAAGTTATTGGTCTATGAAACTAAATATTGGTTGCTTGGAACTCGTCTTGCTCATTCAAAGGATTCAACCGAGTAATCAAGCAACGCTGAAGAGTGCTTCTCACACATAATTGGGGCCAGAAACATAGCCCGCCCTATCCCGCTTTCAAAAGCAGGGACCGTCATATTCCCTTTGTCTACTACCATCTTGCCACATTAATGGTAAAAAATAGCAAATACAGTTCCATATGAAGAACAAAGGAGATAGTGGTGTCATGTTTTCATAAAAAAAAAGTATTGAAAGTGAAAATATAAACGGATGAGAGGGTTCATTGAGGTCAGGATTATGTATCATATGTGACCCTTATTGAACTCTTAAATAAATTAATCTTTACGTAACCATTCTCGTACTGGGAATCTAAGTGACTACGCGCAAATAAAATTGACTATATATAGCGTGAGAGAAATTTTATTAGCAATGCCAACACTTTATTATAATCATTTTAGCCAGATAGCCCATGGCCTTGAGCTCACGTGAACGATGTACCCATATCTCAGATCATATATTATATATATCTCAGAAGTAGAAGGTATTATGAAATACAAACAAGTAGATTTCTGACGAGAATCACTTACTCCGTTTTGGACTTTGCAGTAAGAAAGGGTATACCTCTTTATATCAAATCACTGTCAGTGGTTTCCTGAATCAATGACTGGATATGGTATCATCTATTACACAAAGAAACTGTCTGGATTTATGGTTTTGTTTTATTTTTATTATAGACTCATATATACTCATCTACAGAGGTTCACTTCGTTTTCTATTGTATAATCGTGGTCTGCTTCATAGTGGAACTTGCTGTTGCCATTGTTGTGGCTAGTTACAGTTGCTGTGCTGGAGAGGCAATCCAAACTATTGTAAGTACATTCCACCACAACGCCTGTCCCTCCCTCGCCTAAATTCCACGTCGATCCCCTCATATGGACTGCACAAAATTACTTTTGGAATAGTTTGTAATATTAATCTAGCAAAGGAAATACAATATGAATAAAATATGCCCAACCATCAACAAGCAAAAGTTGTTGTACATGAGTGGTTCTTTGGTCTTCCAAATCCTCTTTGATCTTCTCCTACTCTTACATACTTTATTTTTCTTATTCAACAGGTTTATTACCCAGCAAAGATTCTCCAGTCTCACGATAACTCAGCATCCATGAATCCATCCCATAACCCTGGTCAGGTTAGTCCAAAAATACCACGGCCTACACCATACAATGGAGACTCAAGCACATATGAACTTCCAGACGAAAATTCAGTGGCTCTGCCACTTTATGAACGTTATATCCCCTAATCTGAATTCCAGTAGATTTCCCGGTTCTGTTTCTTGGTAACTGATACGACGCTTAAAACTCACATTTGTACACGAAAGGCTCAATCCATTAGTCATTTAGTTTCAATGTTAGGATTCATCATTACTTTTTAACTATTGTAATTCAGATAAATAGGATATTATATTAATCAGTTACGTGAAATGAAAATGTTTACCCTGGATTCGGCTTTGCGAGAGTTCATTCGTCAACTTACATTAGCACAATACATGTAATATGTTTGATGTCACCATTTAAGCAATGAGTTACGTGTAACCAATGATAACACGTTTAGTATTACGTGTAGCCATGTGTTGGGAGCGTGTTTTCTAGACGAATGGAAAATCCCGACTATTCACCGCCGTTTAAAGGTATAAAGGCTAATTAATTGACGCTTGTGAAGAAGATGATGGTCGCCGTTCGAAATTTAGTGAATAACGATCAAAACATGAAAAATGAAAGAGCGCTGTCTAAATCAAGCTCGTCATTGATTTATGTCCATTAAGATTAAGTATTATGTTATGAAACTTTATTTTCTTTACCAAACTAATGAAACTGAACATATATGATGCGAAGTGCTTCATGAAACAAATGTGGTCCTTCAGGTTACTTGGAGATTCAATTGGTTCTAAAGAGTGTTTTTATTATTACATTGTACGGAATTGATTTAGATTGCTGTAAGCAGCCACCCTTTTCAGCATTTAATTGAATCTTGCCTTTTTTACATGATCATTAATCATTAATACTGGTACCTGATAGGAATGTCGTTTTGGAAATCGAGAATCGAACCATCAATTGAAATAATGGTCATCCCATATATGCATTTGCAAGTTAAACACCCTACCGGATTTGAGTAAGCCAACCATAAGTTGAGTTTCCGGTATCTTATAGCCTTTATTAACATCCGAAAAACGTACTAGAAAAGGGAAGTAGAATTTTAATTTCCATTATTGTTATTGGAGAAGGGGGTGTGCGGTTGTTAATAAACAGTAACGCCATGACTAAGAATTTTTATCCACAATCTTCAGATGAAAGTATATCACCTTTATGTCATTAAACAACGTGTTAAAGCGTATAACATTATGTGGAGTTTCATAAGTACTTATTCCTGTATATCATAATAAGAGTTTTTTTTTGTAAATCTGGGGGTGGAGGGGGGGGGGGGGGGTGGGATGGCCCGATGTTATTGATAATTGTAGACGTTCCACGATGGAATGGGGAATTATTATTTTTTTCATTATGTCTTTGCAAGCACTGCACTACACTAAGAACAAGAAATAAAGCAGCCTCAATAACTAGAAATAATTTTTGTTATTATTTATTTAGTGTTTGATATATAGCTTCGTAGTTGAACGATTGCAATAAACCTAAGTTTTTTTTTCATTACCAAGTATTGAAAGGTATAGTGATCAGTGAGGATATGACGAGATAATAACAAAATACAGGTGCCTCAATCATACTCGGTATATTAATTTGATACTCGAATATTCGGGAAGGGGGGGGGGAGGGGCAGATGTAGGTATCAGCTATTCAGCGATTTTTAATGGTCCGCTTTATGCTTAATCCGACGATATTTCGGCTGTTTTCTCGAAACTTTGAAATATCGACATGTAACATCGATATTTTAATAGTTAAAATACTTGAACTGGATTTTAAGGTAAATCTGAAAGTTTGAGATATAGCATCGTTTCGAATTTCTGACATTCAACGTCGATATTTCGACAAAGTTTTAGGAAAAGGTGATATTTTGAGATTGAATAGTCAAACGTTTGATGATAAAGTCTCAACACTTTAAGTCTCAGGTATCCTAGTAATTAATAAACTTGTAGTTCTTAGCCTAGAACATATGTTAGTCGGCTTACTAAACTATTAGTTCAGTCGCAGAATGGATCAAACAAATATCAGGAAGAGTGAATTTAACATCAAGTTGCTATTAGGATGATGTGCATACTTTCTGAATTTTAGATGATATGAGCTATAAAGCTGTTAATTGGTAATCAAATTTCTGCTATAAATTAACAAATTACCCATAATAAAATCACAATTTAGTAAAGCACTACAGAGCTAGAACTATCACCACTAACTGAGCATAATTTAGTGAGACTATTTTCGTATTTGCTTGTTCGGTCAATAAACCTGTAGCATAAATAGGGAGAAAATAGATTAAGGTAGGCCTTTGGTTTTAATAACATAAGACGTTCCAAAATATCGCTAAACTTCAGTGTTACTTAAAAGAATAAATAATTAAATCTTCTCTCTTCTCATTCTTCCAGAAATCTCCCGTGAGGTATTCCCCTGAACATTAATGCTACAGTACCGCCGAGTGTAAATTTCCAGGAAATTTGGGCGGAGTTAGCATTGACTAATGACTGTGTTGGCGAAAGAAGTTTTCCAGTCGAAATGTATGATTGGTTGCCGTTTATAAAAAATGTTATCGTAAACACGAGCACAAGCGACCACGGATACTTTTCCTATATGTAGCGTTTCTATTTTGCACTCCTGGCACGATGCCAAACAAAATATTTCGGAATGCAGTGTATTGCTTTTTCCACATGGACCATTGTTGGTTATTTTATATTGGAAGTATATAGGCCTGGCCATTCAAAAAGTGTTGAAAAATCGTGCAAGGTGAATTAATGATTTTTTTGTCGGTCTGAAAGAATCACGGGGTAGTGAGCCGATAAGATACATTTTTCGTGTTCTAGTCATCGTCCTTTATCTTTTAGTGTGGTCGGAAACATGGGAGTTGGGCGGTTTGTGAGGTGGTTTGTGAGGTGGTTGGAGTACTGAAGGTGCCCCTCTCCCCTCGCCAATAAATAAATTCCTTCCGTCTCCGTCCTCGATGTAAATTTGCCAATAAAATTGATAACGAGAAATCAACAATTTCTCGCCCATATCATGTAGGCCCTATAAACCCCTTTCAGCTGCTTTGAATTTGAAAAAGTTTTCTACTGCACACTTGAATCGGCAAATCTAACACTCAGAAACAATCTGGCCACGTCCAATAAAAATGGGAAATGCGGATAAAAAAATCAACGTAGAACGATGATAACTTCCCCTGTCTTTCTGCAACCAAGCGACTTTCAATCATTCCCGATAAACTTTTCACGTTGGTCGTCCGTCCAGTTTTCGTCATCCAGTGCACCTGTGGCTACATCTTAATCAAGACAAAGGAATGCTGTCTTTTGGTGTAATATGCAAATTACTAATGGTACTGTGCTGCGCGGTTAAAACTTAACCTATTGCGACACATACAAATTTTGGGAAGCTGTTGTAGAAGTAACTTTTGTATCAAATGTAAAGTACTGTATGGTACTATAATGTATAAAAGACGGTTTTCCTCAGGTGGTAGGGAAAAGGGGTGTTTCGGGGAATTCAATCTCTTTGTATAGTATTTGGATACTTAAAATGACCATGTACATGCAGTTTCTCTTAAGCTCTACTTAACATTCTTATCCTTTGTGGATCTTTATTGGAATAAATACGAAATGTATTGTTTGACGCCAGTATTTAACGGTAAGCATTTCTTAAATTGTTGACTGAGCTTCAAAATACATTTTCAATAAAGGAGGTTTTCATGAAGGTTTTATAAAATCGACATATAGCTATAGGGTAGGAAAATATTAACTTAACCACATTAACGAAAGTTGTTCTATTATTAAAATGTAAGCGGAACTGAGCACCTCTTGTACTTTCAAAAAACACAGCAGCATCTATGTAAAGTACATTTTTAGAACCAAAGAGAGAGGGATAGAGGTCTTAGACCGTAATCGTTACTGGGAATTTTACTCATAGTGCCAGGGGTAACATTGGAGCAAAATGTGGCATTGAGGTTTTCCGCCACTGAAGTTGCTTGCGGAGGTGGAAATAGGGTTGGGAAGTCTGGAGGAAGTAAGTACAAAGGTAAGGTTACGCTGTTGTCGAAAAACTAGCATGAGGATGGGGGTGGGGGTACCTTGACTACGATACTTGATCGTCTTTAAGTGAAGCGAAATCCTGCTTGACTGTTCTCATAAAGGAATTGATGAGGGGCTTGTATTTGGTCACAAATGGAATGCGTGTGTTAGTAATTTCGGCCACATAATTTATTAAGTCTTCAAGGTTCAATTGAATTTACAGCTAATGAATTAGACTTTAACGCATTTGCTCCAATCCACGTGATTATGAACATCATGTATCTATCTTATATTTCTTGAAGGTCGGTTATGTCCATTCCTTAATCACACATAGTATATCTAGGGCTGACAGAAGAAGATGAAGATGTCTGACCGGAAGATTGAAGACCGTGATTATTCATTTTTGTTCTCGTTCTTCACTATTTTGAACGGCGCCCTTTACCTTTATACCGTTGTAACGTGGGCGAATAATCGGGGATACCCCATTCGTCAGAAACACGTTCCCAACTGCATTGCGAGCGACAACGATCTCTAAATGATCCATCATCTGTAATCTATGTCGCTGAAGAGATTTAAAAGTGTCGTAACTGTCAGAACAGCCTTGCTACTCCGTAATCAGCAAAATATATGGCCACGCTCATGACATTGACTTTGGAAGATTACTGTAGCAGTCTGGTTGTCAGAACTGGCTGAAATCTGGTCACCAAACATTGCCGATGATAGTGTTTATGTAGCAGTAACCCTTTTTCGTATCTAAATACAAAATATAGACTATAGCCTGACTAGGCCTTAAATTAATTCTAATAAATATGTGTCTTTCGTTAGGTTCGCACTCCGAAGTTACCGTAAACCACAATCACTCGCATTTGCTTGAACTTAGAAGCGCCCGAGATTAAGTGAAAGTCTAGGTCTTACTATGACTTACATTAAGCATAGATTTACTCAGGTCTAGTACTGACGGTACTTATTAGCCTATGCTTTTGAATCTAAGCTGTCTGTGTGAAGGTTGTAGCAAAAGTATGTCCGAGATATAAGTTGGCGACAGCTTATAGTAAGCTTTGCACATTAGAACAAGTACTTTGAATTTGATACGCTTGTGGTACAACACCACTATAGGTAGAAACTCTCCATGATACAAACAGTAATCAGAAATGGTGAGTTGTATCAATATCAATCCAGAAAGAAAAGTTCATCAAACAAGTACATCAAACAAGTACTTTATGTTATCCTGAACACTTGGTAGGAAATTAAGCCTTGAAAAATGTCTGGTGCTTGTCAAGATATGTTGCAAAGTCAGAGCATACGTGGAGTGCACCTTACGCGCACATCCCTCTGTGACATGACCATAACTTTTATACACTCACCGAAGGTCACTCATACCCATTGATCTAGCATTAATTTGACTGGTTATTATGGATTTTAAACAACACTTCTTAAACCTACTGTTTTTTAGAGTGTAGATTTTACAATATGATAGTTGACGTTTGTGCTAAAGCATCCCCCTTTACGGCCTTAAATATATCAATATTTTTAAAAGGGTTCCCAATTGCCTCTCGAAGAGGGAATATGACCTCTCAAACGTCATAGGCCCATGCCAACTGGCCCGCTTGCCACAACACCCACCCCACCCCACCCCCAATCTGGCCCACATACAATGTATTAACCCGTGATTGGTTATATTTAGTGTCGAGCTCGCCGCAAATTACACTACTGAACACAACCCGATGCAACCCGACTGTCGTTACGTGGGAAATCGTGTCTAGTCGGGCAGTGTGCGAGACATCGGGTAAGGATCAGTCATACAGTGTGTGTGTGGCTGACTTAAAGCAAGAAAGAGATATAATTATCACCTGTAAACAATGCCATAAAGTATTGATAAGGGAACTTTAGCAACCAGTATGGAATATTATTGTATTCTTACTACATATCAGCTTTCTCTTTAATATTAAAACACAGGGCTCTTAACCTCTGGGGAGAGGTTGCTTTTGTCTCTTGTAAAACCTTGTAAAACTAAGATGAGAAAAAAAAGGTATACTGAAACCTGCCGCACACTGCAAAATGTCACGACCCGCAGCAACTTGACTGTCGTTATTCCTAAAATCAAGGTTAGTCTAACAGTGTTCACGGGTTCAAGACACCGACTGGGATCATGATGTTGCTAGTTATAAACAGCGTCGGGAAAACTGAACATAACGCATTTCCCGACTGGCAGTCGTGCAGTCGAGCTTCGCCAATGAAACTGTACAGTGTTTAACTAATATCAATCAATCACGGTTTCATGGATTTGCATGCACCTATATATGATGCACACTAACTCCACAATTTTAACAAATATTTTCATTAGAATGTGTACTCACATGAGATGACGAGAGGTCAACTGGACAATACTTTGACATCCAATATCTGTTATTCTCCAAAAACTTTCGCGAAGTCAGGAAGAGTAAAATTACGTACGAACTTCACCATCTGAAAAGAACTAACGTTATGCTATAGTGTATCCCGGTATAAAACCAGAGTGATCCTCTCGAAAAATTAAATCCTCCTTCATAAGGAATCATTTCTTCAGCCCTCGAAAAGATGTTTAGGTCTCTGAAAACTATTGATCCTGAATTCATGGTACATAACTTTGGATTACGAAATCATCGCCAAATAATCATAAGGTAAATCCTGGGGTATTGATCCAACGAGAATAATTTGCACAAACATTTCCATGGATGTAGAGCACCATTAGAATGTTGCAGTGTCTTTAATGTACTTGATGAAATCATTTCACTAAATGGTTACACTATATCACCCGCAGTCCCGTACGTTAAATTGCTTAAGTTGGATTTGATGCACAAACAACCAGCCCATTCAAGCTATCATTGATACAATACTGTATGACTAGATACAGAATATCTGTGCCTGGAATGTTCACAAAGACACCTGCAGTTTTCTTTACATTCGTTCAGTCTTCGGAACTAAGAATGTGATTTTACGCGTATTGTTATGCTAACCATACCGGAGGTTACTCGTATATCGATAGTATTTCTGTAACACGTGTAAGACCACCCACCGTACAATAAACTCACATTTTATGTAGTCCAGTTTTATTATATCGAAAAGCTGGATTATTACTCGATGCGGGTCTCCAGGTTATACATCTGAATATCCGACCGATGATCCGGTTCATAATCGGAGTTTATCATTGTTAATCAAGGTTTTTCGACCGACAATGCAGGTTTATCGTTCAAAATGCTAGATTCTGGACTGATTAACCGGAATAATCGTTTGTATTCATATACGCCAATTTTCACTAACGAGCAATATTTTGATAGTCATTGTGTTTACATTCTGTAGATAAACAAAAGTTTGTTCTTTTACTCCTAGCATAAACATATCGTTCAAACGGATGGTTCAGCCCTAACTAAACTTAGCCTGTAAATGTATAGTTGTATTCACAACGTAAGCGAAATCAAATTAGTTATAATCTCTCACAATCTCCCCCCGCCTCCAACCTCCAAGAATGGATATAGCTTTTACGGTAGTAAGCTGTAAATAACTCTGATTCCACCTTTGTTTATCTTGATGTTTAATATTTTTATCATTATGTTCTTTGAATATTCATTATTGTGAACATCAACAATTAACGAACGTCAGGGCGGCCCTTCCAATCTCAAATAAACGTGGATGATCTAAATAATACTACATCCTCACTCTGACTATCCTGACCGGTCCACATTCTTCATTTTACGATACGTTATAATCAGAAGATAGTTGTGTCCTTCTCCGTGTGATGTAAAGTTTTTATTTTAGAGGGCGCTCGTACGCTTTATTCACAGTGCGGCGATCAGTGCTGATATTGTTAAGGCCAGTGCAGAGAAATGGTTTCACTTTGAATGCAACAGTTTTTAATTGTATGTTTTAGATTGAATGCTAGTCTGTAACGTTGGACTATTTCGTTTTAGGCTAGGTAGATTATTCTTTGTATATTTAAAACAAATATTTAGGTTGATTTTGATAAATCTGTTATTTGCTTCAGGAACACCGTAGCAAAATTGTTCTTAAAATTGTAAGGCTTAATTAAAACAAACAGTAAATTAAAGTGTGGATGTTTACAGTTCATCTTTAGTTCTTCAAAGTATGAAAACCAGAAACAAAAAAAAAACTATCTGGGTGACGACAGGTTGCAAACTATATGTACTTTATTCTCTAATTAACCGACTTCAAACAAGGTGCCATAATTTGATTAAGTGCAATCTAATTTTGAATTATCTGGAAATTTTGGTGTAACATTCTTGATAAGTCGAAATACGGCTGCTTTAAGGTTTACAAAGAAGGAAACATTTTCTTTTCATCACAGATGTTTAACGTAAATTTTGCTTAAGAGTAAGTTCAGGTAAATTAAGATATAATTAAACGATGTAATAATGTATGCAGAACGAAGGCTTGTAAATGAAGAGGAGAAAGATAACACTAAATTTGTGTCAGATAACACAAATGTATTTTATCGACGGTGCATTATTGGTTCAAACAGTTGATTTCTTATCAGCAGGTGTACGGCCACAGTCACATGGTTAGATATATTCATAGTAGTATCATAGGAGTTAACATTACGTGGCTAGGTCGGGAAGATTGCAGTTACAAAAATGACATTTAAAGTGTCATTAAATGTTAAATTATTTTCATCCATACGCTAACCAAACATGATCAGGTTTCACCATCGTTCCGGTCACATTAGCCTTCCACACACATCCCGTTCCTGCTTCACTCTTGAAATGGAACGACTGTCGTTTTCCGTAATATATTCATCTTGGAAAACAAAGAATTCCGGATAAGTAGAAGTTAAAATTGCTTCATTTATATTTAACTTTGGCAAGGCAATGTTCATGGTAAGATATTGAACCACATGTGACCTCAGTACAACCTAAATAATGTAACTTATCCACGCCAACCTCCCCCTCCCCGTCTAGTCCAGTCTTGCCATGATATATTTGGTGATGCATATCTTACGCACCAACAATTGATCATGGCGTCATATATGCTAGTGTGTCCAGATTCCCACCCCCTTCCCCAATCAATCAATAAGTTTAAAATCACAAATTACGTAAAAACCTTACCAAGTTAGTGTAAAAGTTTCATTTTAACACGTTCTAACTTCAGTACGTGTTCTTCATATATTTGTTGACAATCAGTGTAAGTTACCTCATTGACCAATAACGTATATTAGGATCAGTCAGATTTACAGTCAAATGTTTTCGAACAAAACCAACTATACTTCCTATCGTACAAATGGAGCAAAGCTTCGTTTTTTGAACTTTGATGTGTGTTCTGTTTTATTTGTATCTTAACTTAATGATTATTATCAGTAGTTAAACACTTTACTTTTATTACACTTTCTTATCATTACACCTAATCATTATTTCAGTTTATAATCACTATTTAAACACTTAAACAGTTTATGGAGGAAGAGTCATAACCCCATCATTGAACTTTGTATCAATCTGCCATACTATCTCTTGCTTAGGATGCTGTTAACGAGACGATATATCTCTTTTACTGTAGACCACAAAATCACACCATGAATGATGAAATAAGCCAAACTCAGTCATAAAGATTAAACGATACAGGATCAAACACTTAATATTCTGCGTTTGAATTATAAATCAAACAAGTCTTTGAAGCAGTTAAACACTGCTTATCAGAGTTTACCTTGGTTTGAATGACATAACTTGACCATCATCATGTTCGGTGACAGCCGAATGTCAACTGGCTTTACAATATTTCTGTTAAAGGTCAGGTGAAATTGAAGAACTTTTACTGCATTAAAATAAAATCCATGATATGTAAACAAAGCAAACTTTATAGGGGTGACCAGAGGAGGGAAGATCCGTCGAGCACTCTGATATTTATCAGTGGTGTATTGTCTCTCAAAGTTGGCCCTGATCTAAACTATGCTAATCATCAATTTAAACGTTGTTGGACATCGTTTGGCACGGCCCTGGGGTAGGACGAACTTGTTTTCAAAATCTTTACCCTGTCTTCCACGATAGCTGACTAAACTACATGTCGCTAGATTCACCTCTATTACTTGGTCATTTTATTAAAAAATATATAAACTTTGTTACATCAAGCAACACGACATCAACTGATAAACCAGTTGGTCTGTTGTATGAAACCAGGTTTTACAAACAAAAACTCTATCATAGGTCATTTGAATGCAGGAGGGGAACAATCTTTTATCAAACGCGGTCCATTTCTTGAAAGGATGCTATTCGAAACAATTTTACCGGGTTATGTTTACGAAATAAGCTAGGTTGATTGTACATTGAAATGTCGAAAACTGTAACATATTGACCTTTCGCACTGGTCGTAATTAACCTCCAAATCAAGATAACAAATAAACAAATTCATCTGGTTACACTTTGAGGGAATATGACGTTGAAGATGACCACAACCATCTCAATTGTTACATCACATATTCATATGTGCTTCCATTTACATGGAACGCCAAACAGCCCAGAGTGCTCGTGAAAGTATGTATATAGGGTCACACAATACAAATGTTATGCATCCTCAAATCAGGGATCTATACTTTCATGAAACAAATACCGAGAATAAAACTTAGCAAATCATCTCAGGAGCCTGCTCCATGTAACCAAGGTTGCAGACACTTGGCTACAAATACATTGACGTTTGTGTATAGACTTAACAGAACCTTCAAGGATAACTCCAAGCTTGGGAAAAAACATTTTGGTTGCCATTACAAATATTTAGATAACATCTTCAATTTATTACATGTGCAAACATTAACACTGCAGTAGAATACAGTAAGCAGACGAAGAAAGGAAACGGATCACACAATCTTTGATTTATTTTTTTATTTTTTTTGTTTTAGTCGATATCGCGATTTCACGGCGGTTCTGAAGGGACAAACAAGATATAGACTTACTGCTTTAGTACATAACACGACATTCAAACACTTTGATATTCCTTGTCAAGGCGTCATGTGAATGTAAGTGTAAGTCCAAATTAACGTAGTTTTGACATTTCTTTATTCAAGATTTTACAGGTGAGCGTGACTTATCAACTCGACAAAGTCATATGTTTGATTTGTTGTTAAGTTTATTGCAAAGCAACAACTCGACAACGTCCTGAATGTCTGAAACTCGAAAACAATTCGAAAACAATAATCAGTATTTATTCTGATGTCGTGCTGTACTGACAACGTAGGTCTACATCTTGGCCTTTCAAACCACCAGACAATTCATACAATAAAAAATTAGAGCAAAAATTGTCAAATCAAACTTATCTCTGATGGTTTTTGTAGTCACAAGTTACATATGAATTTGGTACAATTAAGTTACAAAATGGATACCAGTCTGCAACAAAGTAAATATGGATTTTTTTTTTGACAAAACGAGGACATGTTGTAATGTATGACAGGTACACTGTAAGGTGTTTTGAAACGAAAACAACGAAACATAATGAAGGTCCGTGTTAAAACTCTCTAGTAGAATGACGGAACGATTAGCAAATATTGACTTTTCTAAGTTAATCACGTGAAACAGCTAATCAAATACGAACTGTATGACTAACCAACAATATTCTTTCACATTACCTATGTCCATTATACAAACAGATCTCTCATTACCTTTGTTTAATCACATGAATGGTAAAAACGGTAAAAGTAAGCAAATAAAAAACTAAAAGACAAAAGAACGCAAAGGGAATGAAGAAAGAACAATAGTAAGATCGCAAATTACGGAAACATTTCTAAACAATGTGTTATATCGGATATAATATTTAAAAATTAAAACAACTATTCATGAAAGTCGATTTAGAGTTAATTTTTAATTGTCCTTTATTAGCAATTTGCTAGTAGAAGATTACACCAGAAATGGTTACAATAATATGTGCACAACGAGGGGATAACATGAAAGGACATGTTTGTTTGCTTGCAAGAGTCTTTAAACTTGCGCAATTAAAGCCAAACATAAGAAACTGCAAAGACATTGTAACAAGAAAATAGCGATATTTTCATGAAATTCTTACATTGTTTAAAATATCCTGAAAAAATTTGTAACTATAAAAACTATGATCAAATGTTTCGAGTGAATTGTTGAACAACTATTGGTCTCAGCCATGAGTAAACTATAAGACCTACCATATATAGAAGTACGATCATTGATTTTAAGCTTCAGTACTCAAAATGTTTATATTGTCATTATCTTGTTCGAATTAGTATTGAATGACGTAACAGACTCGACACTGGATTGTCTTTAATTGGCTGTAATGGAAGATACATAACTAAAGTATACATGAATATAAACGTCTAGCTTGCGTAGTGATAAGCTAAAGGAGAGTTCAATAGAAAGCCAATCATTATCTTTATATTAACTGTATAAGTACAAACTATTAATGTTATTTAATGATCATTATATTAAGTAATATACACGTCTTCGTAAACCATACCACATTTTATGTTTACAGTAGGCTTTAATATCTATAGATTACAGAATGAACATTGAAAAATAAACAAAGGCAATAGCAATAAAGAAAATGCACAAAGCACCCCCACCCCAACAAAAACAAATAAAAACAATAAAAGAATTAAAACTGGTAGCTGTAAGTGAAAGTAAATGATGCATAAACTGTCATTACTTGTAACAACAAACTGTTAGAGGAAATATTTAAGCTAAATAAGAAAAGGAACCTATGTAAATGGCGTCATGTTAACTGGAAATGTCTTGAAGTTCGATATACACCAAAACGTCCTCCAATTCGATATGACAGATCAAATATAGTGTAACATGCAATTGTTGACCTATGATAGATATCAAAGTGTCTCCAACACATTCGATGAATTTTCAATAAGATTACTTTAAGAAAAAAACGAAATATTTTTTAATCGTTTCGAAGTTAATACAAAAAATACGTATTAGTTTCATTGTAATTGGCGAAAGACAAAAGTAAGCATTGAAAGTTAAATCATTTGACTGAGAAGTTACATTGGTAGATTTTACAACCAGCTTCAAAATTGGTTATTCTCTGTCAAAGAAATACAATTGATATCACATTGATCTAAAGACATATCAATCCCCACCCATCCTCCCTCCCATCCCAAGGTTCACGAATTTCAAAGTGATTATTCTGATCCGTCTTGGACGCTGAAAACGTTAGATAAAAATATGACAAATGGATTTCCTAACTTTTAGTTAGTTAGGTGGGACCAATCAATTGGTATATTCAAATAAAAAAGTTCCCCTTGACAAGAATGACTTTATTAGCTGTGAGGAGGCCTTGGCTCTGATGAGGGGTAAGAGGCCTTCTAGATTAGGAATTCGGTGGACAGAGTGCTTGTGTCCGCAGGGTACAGCACCGTCACCGGGTGGTCTCTTATTTAGGTTGATTCTCCCGGGGAGGGTGATGCCAGGTCTTGGGCGGAGGTCAAGCTCTCTGCCGTCCCATATTTTCTCTGTTTTGTTTCTTGATTTTTGTCTGCTTCCAAACGTTGAAGGTAACTGTCTGTATTTATGCCTACCGTATTAAATGTTCTCCACTTTCATATATTTTACGGTTCCTCCCACATTTTTCTCTACCTGCAGGATCTGCATTCCGTCCATCTCGAACAGGATTACATCGCCTACCTATATTATATCTAGTATTTTCACATGAAATTGGAAATGAACGACATTGAAGAAAAGTAAAGCATCTCGAGAGAGCCTAACAAGACTGAAAAAAGAGCAACATATGAACTGATCATAGATGTTGAATAAGTAAAGATATTATAATGAATAATTAATTGTCACGTACATTTGATTTGACCACAAATTTGTGTATTTTGGGTCAACTTGTAATTTCCAGAATCTTGGGTCAACTTGGTTATCTGGTGGCGGCGTAAAGAGTGGTTTAATGATTGGCTCTACATTCATCGTAAAAACAGAAACATTAAAGAACTGAGACAAGAATAACACTCATTACCTCTGATTTCAGAACTATTTGGTGTTACCCTTACGTAACATCAGTATGGTATTACCATTACGTAACATCAGTATGGCATTACCGTTACGTAACATCAGTATGGTGTTACCATTACGTAACATCAGTATGGTATTACCATTACGTAACATCAGTATGGCATTACCGTTACGTAACATCAGTATGGTGTTACCATTACGTAACATCAGTATGGTTTTACCATTACGTAACATCTGTATGGTATTACCATTACGTAACATCAGTGTAGAATTAACATTAAGTAACATCAGTTGAACTCTTACTGCGTAGTTTATTCTGGGAAAATGCATCACAAATATCATAAATTACATTACAATGTGACATCTGAAAGTCCGTTTAGTGCAACATGCGAGTACAATTACACATTCACTACTTTAAATATCACTAGGTTTAATGTAACAAGGAATAATACATTCACTATATAAGATATCAGTAGTTGATCCGTTTAATGTAACAAGGCATTACACATTTTATGTATGATTAATCTCTAGTTAATCATTGCAAATTCATAACTTGATCATAACCTACATTCACTATGATATTACGCAATGACATTTAAGTTATATGATAAAGAACATGATTACACAATTTCTATGTCTATATAACAGCAATAAATCCGTCCCATATGTCACGTGATTGAACAATCGCTATATGAAGAAGTAGCAGTTAATGCGTTCTATACGTCACGTGTCTACCAAAAATAACGAGTTCAGCAGAAATGGAAGGCAAGTTCCTCTCAATATTTATTTTAATGTTATTTGAAACTATAAGACGAGCATCGTTGATAATTAATATCTACTTTTAAAATATGATCAATAATCAGAAAGGAAAACACGGTTAACCAATGATAAATGATGAGTTGAACACAAATATTGCGGGACGTTGGTTGTTCTCTTCTAGAAATGTTCTTCAACGTAAAGCTAAGTGGTGCGGACACGCTGTGCGATGTGAAGGTCTAACTTCTGCTGTACTGTATGGTTTACCTTACGGCTGCAAACGCAACCCAGGCCGTCCACATTTGCGTTGGATCGAAAACTTAACCAAATGGTGCGGTTGTTCTGCAAACCAGCCGATTGAAGATCGCAGACGCCGGATTAATATTATTAAGTATTGTAAACCTCATAATGTGTAGAATCTTGGAGGTCATCGGGCCAATTTGGCTTACGACTATTGATTGGTTAACTAAATAAAACAGTCTGCTATGGCATCTTCAGAGACATTACTGAGAAGAATGTCAGTCTATCTGATCTCTCTCTCTCTCTCTCCACCCCCTATCTCCACGCCATGCAGCTGTCTCTGTCTCTCCACCTCTTTGTCAGTCTATCTGCTCTCTCTCCACCCCCCTATCTCTCCCTTTCTCTGTCCAACTGTCCTCTCTCCACCTCTCTGTCTCTCACTCTCTGGAAGAGTACACGTTAGACAGTCTGCTGTTCCTCGTGGAGATAACTCTAGTTCAAATATGTAACCTAGAAAGAACAAATTATTACTGTTTAAAGTGTTGTCACCTCGACAAACTGTTGCAGTTAATGAAGGGATGACACAAAACAACATATATCACCTGCTACACATACTAACGGAGATCACGCATACTGACAGAGATCCCTGCTACACATAATAACAGGCATCACCTGCTACGCATACTGACAGAGATCCCTGCTACACATAATGACAGCGACACTTGCTACACATACTGACAGAGATCCCTGCTACACATAATAACAGGCATCACCTGCTACACATACTGACAGAGATCCCTGCTACACATATTAAGATGCATCACCTGCTGCGCATACTGACAGAGATCCCTGCTACACATAATAACAGGTATCGCCTGCTACACATACTGACAGAGATCCCTGCTACACATATTAAGATGCATCACCTGCTACACATACTGGCAGAGATCCCTGCTACACATAATGGCAGGCATCACCTGCTACGCATACTGACAGAGATCCCTGCTACACATTATATCAGGCATCACCTGCTACGCAGACTGACAGAGATCCCTGCTACACATAATAACAGGCATCACCTGCTACGCATACTGACAGACATCCCTGCTACACATAATGACAGACATCACTTGCTACACATACTGACAGAGATCCCTGCTACACATAATAGCAGGCATCACCTGCTAAATAA
>KN882398.1:185924-199031 GCA_000934455.1 Apostichopus parvimensis | reverse complement strand
GCCCCTTCCGAAATCCTCGATCCGTAACTGGCTACCCTGTGTATATAATAGGGATCAGCGCTGTAACCATGCCACAGTTCATCTTTCTCTTCCCGGTGTCTTGTCGTTTTTCTTCAACTCCGTCCTTTTCTCCTTTTTCTCTCTTTCTTCTTTTTCTTTTCCCTTTCGTCCTCTCTAACCTCCTCTTTTTACTTTCCCTCTTTTTTTCCCTTTTTTCTTCTCTCTTTTTATTCTCTCCTCTTTTTCTAACTCGGGGGCGCGCGCCCCAAACGCACCAATCCCCCCCCCCCCTCGATACGCGCCTGATACCAAACCCGACACTTTCGCTCTAATTCGGTTTAAGACGTTGTGGACTAATGTTTGCATTTTTAACACAAAAGCTTATTCCATGTAGTCATGTATGGGCTGGGTGGGGGTGAGTGGGGGGGGGGGGGGGGGGGGGGGGGGGGTTCTGGTGTATCAAATATACGAAAAAGTTATGTAGCACAAGTAGACTACAACTTATATCAATAGTAAGGTCTACACGCCATATTATGCTAATAACTATTTATGAATTCCGGAGTGTATGTTGTGAACGACTGATGTCTCCGTTTCTCTTTTTACAAAATTTTACAAATAAATAAAAACTCGAAACATTTTTTTGTATTATTTTTACTTTGTTTATTGTAGTTTCAGTAGTGTTGATGTCTCCTAATTATTTGCAGTGATGAACGACTCATCAGTAAAGCAATGAATGTTATATGAGTCTTTGCTCCAATTTTTAAAGTTTTCATTCACTTTCGAACAAGGAACTCTTTAGTGAATGTTTCAAATTTAAAGTTTAATGTTTTGTTAGGTTATTATCCGTAATGTATATTCCAACCACGCTCCGTTTGGTCATATTTATTTAACTTCGGAGTAATTACGATTTTTTTCGTAAAATGCTTAGTTTCTCAGTCATCTTGTTCATCAACTCAAGAGGTTGGTCGAATTTTCATCTCTACATATTGGACGTTGCAGTAATTATTGGGATAAGAGTAGATCTTTTCCCCGTTGTTTCCATTGTAGACGCCGTTGAGGTTTTCATATGTACAATATGACTTGCAGCTGCTGCTGTATTGGAAATAATAGCAATAGCTAGAACTATAACAAGTAGAGCAATAAGAACTAAAATGCCACCATCCGCTTCTGTGCTTCTCTGCGCAGTTGAAGGTATCGCATGCGTCGTTGTCTTGGTCGTATGTGCTGAACGGCTTACCTTTGTTATAAGAGAGATAATAACCTGCGAAGTGAGAACAGATCCATCAGTGGTTAATTTGTGCACAGCTTAAGGTAAGCAATGCGCTACGTTCCCACACCTTTCTATTAATCAGAAAACGTACTAAATTTTCACTATATAAGGGGGGGGGGGGCATATCAGTGGTCTAATTGAAAGATATTAAGAAACAATGTCGTTTTGCATATCTTTATTTTAATTATAACACATTTTAAGAGCTGGAATATTAACATTTAGTTTCCTGTATCCTAGTGGAAGCTTAGTGAAACATGTATTTTAGCCCATCATTTCCCAGAAGGGATTTTTGCTTTACATACATATATATATAGTATAAATCATTTCCTCGTGGAAGATGCCGAGTTGAATAGAAGTTGAACCCAGGCCTGTCTTAGAATTGTGTTTATGGTTTTCCCGTGGCTCTGAGAAGTTGCATATTCACGCTACATTTTACACGTGAGTACACATCATGTTTTCTTTGGTAGTCATACTACTGTTGTTTTGAGCAATGCAGCTAAAATATTAGCAATCGTATCGGATAATTCTTTGTATTTAATCATTCCGGGGAACTGATCAACTGATATATTATTATACGTCACATAGTTGGCAAGAAACTTGTGTGCGTTTGTTGAATGTGTTTGTTTATCTTTAACTGTGAGAAAAAACTCATTATCTTTATGTTAACCTTGTTGTGTATCCTACTAAGTTGATACTTGTATAATGGGTAAACAAACTTGATTAGAATCAAAAGATAATTATCAAATGTTACTTATTAGACCGTTTGTGTTCATTTAGTTTATTGATGACATACAAAGAAATACACAGGACAAAATAACACGTTCCTTGATATTAATTTATGCTGCCAGTAGAGAGGAATATCATTAATAATTCATCACGTGTTGGTTTACACATTTGTATTAATTCTACCTCGTTCCATAATTGGTGTTTGGGCTTAATAAAGTTATAGTAGTCTCTATCATTCACACTTCTAAAATAGACTCGAAGCTAGATTTCACCCCATTTACCTAACCAGAGTGAGGACGTATTTCAGAGTCGGAAAGGGGAGGGCTGCTTTATAAAAAAAAATCATGTCTTACAGTATGTCACTAACGATGTTTATATTTAACATTCTCATGCCATTTGTCACAATTTAAAGTAAATCTATTACTTAAGTTTGACGTTTGATGTATCAGTCTGAGAATGAATATGAATTGCAAACATTAAACAAATTAACAACAAACCTGCAGATCCACTGGGACTGGTCCTGCTTCCCAGTTTATTCATTTTGTAGTTGGTGTCTTCGGACTCTATTTGAAACTCTGTAAACTCAGAATATAAACTTGTCCCATCTGAAGTAGTAATATCAAGTCGTAGTTTGGTAGGGGTCTGATTAGTCAGGTAATAGAGTTTCTCATTCCCAAGCCAAAAGTTTCTGCTGTTACCAAAGCTGTCTCTGTATGTAGTCCAATTTTGATGAAAACTGGTATCGTCATCAGTGCGACGTTGAAAAACCTATCATTGAAACGATAGAAAGAGACATTAATATCAGCGGAAGGAAATCCATACGGTTTAAACAGATTTAAGAAGCAAGGCTCTACAGATCGTCGAAAAGATTTCATCATAATATTAATTAGTGAACTGCTCATTAAATTGTTGTCACGTTCTGGATTACAATCGATGGAACAGACCTGAAAAGTATTCATATGTTCAAGGTATTTTAAGATATCAATTGTCATATTTGGAACCTTCAGTCATGTTATATTGTTGAATGTTGGTCTAATGTAGTTTGATGGTTTAATGTTTATAACTCTTGCGAATGTATCGAGAGCATTTACTCATAAGCATAAATTAGCAGCGTTGAAATGACTCACGGTCCATCCTCCGTCGCTGTGCATTTTACAGTGAACATTGAATGGAGACTCTGGCCATCCAGAAGGCATGATTGCATATACGCCATCGCCATGTCCAGCCTCATAAACAGCCTGGCAGTCAGTATACAAGGATTCACAAGTTTCACCGTCACCTTCGTACCCTTCATTACAATAACACTGTCGTATTTCATTCCTGACATCACACACAGCATCGGTGCTACATGTGTAGTTTTCACAGATCAGTCGGTTATTCATACAAGAACACTTTTGTGTGCAGTCTTCGTTAACGGGTGTTTCCCCACTCTATAATGGAATTGATGTAAAAATAAACATGGTATTTATTACACATGAGGTTTTTATTACATTTTATGTTAACACAATGTCAGGTAGCTTAAGCATCATGTTTGTTTTCTTAATTTGCATAGTCACGTGACATTAAAATTAAAATTAATCATTCAAACTCACTGGTATAACAACGTTGGCCTCTGCTACAAAACATCCGCATTCACTGGCACTGATGCAGTCACTCCCTTGCATTACGAAACCAGCTGGACAGGTGCAACCCTCACTACCCATACAGTCACTGTTACAACCAGATTGTCCGTTGGGATCTTCACATGTTGCTTGACAACTGCATGGTCCGTATAGCATGTTCGTAGGACATGTAGAGATCAATGTACCTGCCAGTTGGTAAAATCAAGAAAACAACATCCGATTTTAAAAAAAGAGTATTCACAATATTATGCAAATACCCCATAAATGTGTCATGACTTCTAACTTAAACGGTAAAATAGAAAACTAGAAGATTTTAATTGAGGAGATTATGCAGATTGATGAAAACGAAGTAGTTGTATATTTTGTATTAGGAATGGAGTTTTGATGCATTATTATTATTAACTTTATGTTTTGCTTACCTGCATTAGTTTCGACTTCCCCAATATGTGTAACTTGATATTGCCCCCATGCATCAGTTATACGAAAACCTCTGTATGATGTATAGAAAGAAGCTCCATTAGATAATTCTATGTCCACACGAAGTTCGTAGTCTGCTTGGTTCGTCAAATGTGATAACTTTTCATTGCCGAGCCAAAACTCAGTTGAGAGGAAACCAAATCCATCTTCATACTGTGACCAACTCCTATTGAAATTCACAGCACCACTGTCACGTCGTTGTATTACCTATAACAGAAAAGAAATAGATTGCGAACACTAGCACTACTTAATTATTGGGAAACGGGCAATTGTTCAAACCATTGATGTAACTATTAATGAAGATCGTCTCCGAAAATAATAACTATTTTTTTAATGTCAACGTTACTGAGTGGAGAATGCGACTTATTGATCACGCCTACACATTTTTAAGTCATAATACCTACATACTAGCGAAAGGCTTTATTACGTTTAAAATATGTCTAAAACATTTCCCTGTAGACGTACGTACCGTCCAGCCTCCCGGGCTAACATCGTTGTTGCAGTACACTTCAAATGGTTCTTCAAATCCCTCTGGCTTGATTATGTATACTCCGCTGGAGTTGGATGTAGAACACTGACTTTGAACGTCGCGGCAGTCCTTTGGATATTCAGAACGTTGATAAAAGAAGTAATTGGCCACTGTTAAAAAGAGAGAAAAACATTGAAAATATTTAAAATATGCTTTGTGTTCAATTGTAAAATAACGTGTCACTGCATACTGATACTTGACCGTTAAAAAAATCTTGCCAAGAAAATTGGAGCAGGAAATGTGGAATTAGACAATTGTTTGAAAAGACACATGAACACCTTACATTAAATTTGGTACATATATCAATTTCTGTGTTAGATTATTTGGTATTCATTTATGTTAATATAAGATATGTCATGGTAGGAATGATACAACTAAATAATCAAATACTTATCCTGGTATCCATGTCTTATACTTTGTGTTAAAAGCACTCGTGAATACGTTTGGAAACGTTTTCAATATTCTAAAACAATTATCAAAAGTAAAGGAATTGACTTGTTTACAATATTATCAGTTGTAATTTTGTATTGTCGCAAGTTGTCGAAAGTAACACACCATATGCTGTATCAAATACATACTGTTAATAAAACAGAAAGTCACCCAAAGTTATCTTGGATATAGCGACACAAATTTGTCTTTGTTAATTACTTGTTTGTATATCTAGATGACATGACAAAACGAAACAATTATGGTTACAAATCTTACTTTGAGTGTCATCTGTGGTTGAAGGTAAACTTCTCCGATGAATATTCTATTAATGAGAAGAAGAGTCATCAGCAAAAACATCAATATGTTCTGTTTATTGATAGTAATTGCTTGTTAGAAGTATTGATTTTTCTGAATTTCAGCTAACAAGTAATCATTTACAGGCAAATTACAAACGCAACAAAGTTTTGGAAAACAACTATTTCCAATAATGAATAATCTAAATGGTTGTTCAAGAACATTCTTGCCAACTTAAAAGATGTTTGACAACTTCAATCATTACAATGATTCAATTTTTAATTGTAATTTTAAAATATGTACTCAACTTGGTAAAATGAGTAAAAACAATCAAAACTGCATGGAAATATTTCCCATATGTTATTTGGAGGTGGAGGGATGCAGCGGGAGTAGGGGTTAGGGTTGGGGGACTAAACATTGTCTAGAATTTAAACGCAATATATCTGAATAGTAATATAAATATTTTCAAACGTAAAAATATTTTTCAATACTTATTTATTTGTATAGTATATATATTTTGTTTATGTGCACCAGAATATATTTGCAAAGAGATTGGATATGCATTCAAGTTACACAGATGACTATGTGAAAAGAGAATATACTTTTACAGCGCTATGTAAGCGATGTTACATTATTGAAGATTGAATTATCTCGTATTTTGCTTTCTGATATTAAGGACATTTTGAAAGTAATATGTTTGAGAACATTAAGTTTATGAAATAATTTTCATTAAATAGTCATTCCAGCATATTATTAAGGTCGATATGAGATTTGCATGTATATTGCTAAATATCATATTGATAGTGATGACATAAAAAAGGAAAACTTCTTACACCATATACGCATTTATCGTCCACAGTACTGTCGCAGAATTGTCAGAGGTGACATATTAATAACAATAACGAATGAAGAAAAGCTTTATTGTGAAAGAAAGAATGTTTGTGAAAACATACGAAGTGATTTTAAGTTAAATGATAACTTGTGCCTATCGTTTATTAGATAGTTGGCACTGTTTTCTAGGTTGATATAACAAGCAATCATCTCAATGAATAAAGTAGACAACGTGAGTAAATGTGTAAACAAACACAGCAAACACTTCATGTCTTTTGGAACTAGATTTGAATATGAAATGAAATTTATCTACACCGTATATTGTATGTTATAATGTTGACCTTTCTTGATTGACATGGGAATACGGAACGGTATGATATGCAAAAACAAAAATGCTTTCAATCGTAAAACACTAAAGCGTTAAAAATAAAACGTGTAAAATTACCTGACAATATCCTATGCCGGTTTATGTGTGTTACAACTCGAGTTAACGATACATTAAATAAACAGTAAACCTAATTGAGGATGCATGTTTTAAATGTCATAATTAGAAGTCGCCGAGAACTAGGTTTATACTATAGTACCGTTGCAGATATTTTAAAATTCCAAGCGTATCACAATAACGATCTTAAGGATCTCATTGTCAAGTTACAAACTACTTCCTTGGTAGTTTAGGACATAAACACTATAATTGTGCATTATTCTTCAAGGTCATGAAAACCATTGAGGTTTACTCATATCATTATTACATGGAAGCTAATTGTAAAGTTAAATTATGCGACGGAGGCAAAAATGCATTGGTGTTTAAAGTTACTTTCAATAATTGACCACCTCTAGCTAAACAGAAATCAAATCTAACTAAACCCGAAATATATTTAAAAAGTATATAGTAGCAAGTTTCTAAAACATATGATCTTTCTCTATGAACATTTGATGATCTAGACATCATATAAACTTGTTTCACTAAATGACGTTGATTGACAAACTAAGACTAATTTAATTACATACGTTGTCAGAAAGTGTTATTATCCAAGCTTCCAGCATAGATATTTCCGAAGTTACAATATGAAATTCTTTGTTTGACAAATAACAAACAACGTTCCGACTATAATATTGCAAAACTATAAACTCTATAATTTTATTTTTATTGTTTGGCTTGAATTAAAACCTTTCGAGATAAAGATGGAATCATTGAATCAATCAAATGTAAAGTCTCTTTTTTCCGGGTAAGATAAACCTATATTGTAGTCTGACAATACTTCGCGTACTAATGTTGTCAAATCGATTCGGCAATTGTCCGTATGTAAATGTTATGGATTGTTTAATGAATTTACCCGTTCAACTGGCTTAAAATAATTTTCGCGAATGTTTTGTTTTATTCTGAAAATATTAACAGTTATATACTAAACCATTCAGTAAAACGAACAATTCTAATACTTCAACGTTTGTGTTATATTACAATAATTAGCGACGAATGGGTAAATATATACACTTAGGGATGTGTGAGCGGGAATGTGTGCTGTTAATTGAAAATATGAGAACACGTTTATCAAGGCAATGTAACATTTGATATGTTACTAAACAGAAAAAATAATTTGTTATTGCAAATTAGTTTTTATTACTTCCAGTGCAAAATTTACAACACAAACACACCTTGATGTAGGCTGCTGAAGATAGATCATTATTTGGGAAAGAAGGATTTTTGGTTAAGAGGGATTATTAGCAAAGTACATTTACTGTTTTATCAGTCTCCATATTCAACTTGATATTTTGAAAATATAACTTGTAAAACAGGTTATCAAGTAATTGGATTTCTACATATTTTGTGGCAATTATCAAATCTAACAAGCGAGAAAGATATATAAAAGAAAGGTTATCAAGTGATTGAATTTTCTATCTTATATTTTTTCTTTAAATTGTAACATCTAACAAACAAGAACCAATTATGATTTATGAGAAACAAGAACGAAAACTGTTAAACTTTTAACTCACCGTTTCTTCCGAGGACGTAAAAGCGATCGCTGTTGTGCACAAGAATGCAAATATTGCTCGAACAGTCACGGAAGGCTCCATATTTATAAATGTCTTGGTATAAAATGAATGACAACTCAAATGAAATGTATCTCAAGAGGTAAGAAATATCCCCGATTTTCCTGAAAACAACGGATGACCTGAAGTGTATTTATAAAATTGTAAAACCATGATGTATTGCAGCCAGATTGTATTGTCTTCTGCGTTGTTAGATACCGTCTTTCAGTTTTAATCAGATAAGGATTCAAAGGCACCCATCCACTATGGAAATTTCCAGTCGGTCAATAAAGACATGTTATGTTACGTTGCGGAAATATTTACACATTGCCATCTACGGATTGTAGATGTGTTTACTTGTTTAATGTAAGGAAGCAGGTTGAGTATAACAAGTTCTTAATTATTAGATAAGACACTTAACAGTCGACTTTAAAAGTCATAAAACTCTGCCTCCACGAGTTTTTATTCTAGGTTGATTCTAGAACAGTTGACATTTATTCTAGAACAGTTGAAAAGTTGAAACATGTAAGGTGACAGGAAAAAAAATCTACTTTCTTTAATGTTTATTTTAAAGGCTCCGTTTTCTATACTATCAAAATACAACTTGCTTTTAATTTTAAATATACGGCACGCAATTTGGTATGAAATCTGTAATAAATGTAACAGCGTATGCAAATAATTTCGTGGAATCAACGTCTTCTCCTCTCTCCGTTTGTTTTTCCTCTCTTATTTAGTATTTGGTCTTTTGACACAAACAAACGGTATACAAAGATCTTCGTACACAAGTAATTTGCCGTTGGGAGGGGGCAGGGGCAGACTGCTTCCCCACATAACATTTCGGGGACGAAACGGGAAAGGGCAATCGATATTATCGCGAACATTGAAAAGATTTAGAGTATTATAGAGTATTATAGAAATAATATCATCATTTCCCTTTTACCAAATAATCATGTGTTTCCTTAGATTTCTCCATAACGGATACAAAAGGGAGAGTAAGGGCGCAACCACGAATAATTTTGGCGGTTTCAATCCCCAGAAGAAACCAGGAGGACCAACCAACCCATCTCCATTGGCAGACAAACAATTAAAAAATATCCTGAAGTATTCCTTTAACAGAAAATTTATGTAATCGAAGAACCTTAAATTTGTGTTTCTTCAAAAGTTGCAAAATATAGCACCGTGTTGTATCTAAGCACCCTCCATGTTTACAACAGTTCACAAAGTAAGGTGAAAAACGTTCCCCTGGACGACAAACTCTTATCTTCCCACTACAAAAAAATTATCCTTGCGCCGCTAGGTTAAAGCCTAAATCGTATCATGAAACTTTAGTTATCGGACTCTTAAATTGGTGGAAACAATTTGTTTTGCTCCCTCACACAACAAACTCTGGGATTCTGCCTTTCGATATTACAAAGTGTAAAGTGCGTGGCTTCGACAACACAAAGATAAAGCCAGCTGCCAACATTTGTATGCGCGCATAGTTACATTGTACTATCGTTAGGCTATTTTAAAACTTAGCAATATCGTATCATTGACAAAACAAAAGATACGCTTATATATAAATTCCAACGTATGCACACTTGCATATTTACATTGTAAGATATCTTTAATTAACAGCCAATAAACTAACTATATTTTCAAATATAAAATTGCATATTTGACACACACAAAATTGTCTCTCTTCCTATTATATATTATATTATCTATAACGTTTCTTACCTTGTACAAATTATTGTTTTGGGGAAGTTAATCAGCGGAAAGAAATCCTTGCGTAAACAACTGATCACTTCCGAACAATGGTAACAGTGGTAATTTAACTTAGTATATAAGTCTAGACTACAAATCTTTATGGTACTAGACAAATATGACCGTTATTGAAGCATAACGAGAACCTTATAGTTTATGTAAAAACTTTTTCTTACGACAGAAATCTTCTGCGTATATGAAAAATCCCAACATATGAAGGTTAAAGAATATTTGTATATACGTACCATGTTTTGGCTTGAATTGGGGGGGGGGGGGGAGGAAGTCCACACAAACACCTGGAAAAAAGTATTTGATAACTTGTTATGTTACATTTGTAAAGATCTAGCCAAGACCTGGTTTCTAGGTTAAGTAAGAATGAACATATAAAGCGGATAGCTTAGAAAATGTTGGCCCACCGCTGGTTGAAAACAATTATAGTTATGATACGCCTACATCTGTAAGTTCAATGTTCAACCATATTGGACATAATTTCAATGCTAAAGTTCCTTCGCGCTCTTTTAATATGAAGTCATATCTGAACACTGAATAAGACCATCCTGGGTCAATATCAGTACAATATAGCGGCACACGAGATCGTGTTTCATCTTCGTTTTTTTGATTAAATTATATACAGAGTTAATTGATAGTTTTATTGCATATTTAGAATCCAACAATTTCTTCTTTCGTGGGAAGACATCCTTGCTAGTGACAACACAAGCCAAATGGTACATCATGAAGCTGATGATATCAACACACCCTTGAGTCTGTGAATCAGTCAACATTTACTGAATATTGTCATGACATATCTTGTATGAAAACTTCAGATTAATAAATAAATAAACTATCGTAGTGATTCCATAGGAAATTTTTACGATGTACCAAGACAATCATATTGTATCGTATGTTACGCTGCGAAATGTAATAATTGATGCAAGATACGTAACATGCAATAACTTGTTGACGTAAAATGTAAAAAAAAACGAGAGATGTAATGAAGCAAAGTTTTATTACAAAATTACTGACAAATGTAATAAATCAAACTGTACAAACCTGTGTCACCCAAGACGACCGCAATGTGTGCTCTGAGTATGAACTTAAATTATCGATAAGTAGAAGTGATGTAACCAAAGTGTATTGCGATAAAGGGTTCAGCGAGCATGTGACTGATCATGTATAGTTGCATTGTGATTCGCCAAAACACAATTTTCCGAATCAAATCACAGCAATTAAGACCAAAAGTGACCAGGTTTTGCGACTGAGGGAACCAGATGGGGAAGGGGAGGTTGCATCGCCTAATGCGTGTAATACAATATCAGAGTCTTTGATGGATTTTTAAAATGATGATGTGACTTAGGACGTCTATCTTGAAAAGAGTTCCCAGGTATGTCATGACCAAGAAGTTATTACATTTTGCGTTATTACATTTCTCGTTAATTTTATTATTACAATTTTCTTCAAAAATTATAACTCATGAAAACATTATTACTTTATGCGTCAAACGTTATTGTATTTTACGTTAAGATTACATTTTGTTGCGTATCACTTATACACTTACATCCGCTTGTTAAGAGTCTCACCAATCACACATTTTGTTTATGATGTGGAAGCAGAGCAGACAAGAATGTCATGTTGCGTTGGGGTGCTCCGGCTCAATTAGTTCGGGCTCCGTTATTAAATAAGTATAATGAACAACATATAAAGAGAAACTCCAGACATAGATATAATTGTAGAATATAAGTTTTATTTATTCTTTTAGGCGATATTGTTGCTGGAGTGTATCTGAACTACACTCTCTGAAGTCGGGAATCTTAGTCTTTTTCCATACTAAAAAACTACAGTATTTAAGTCATTACAACTTCCTGTGAATAGGCAATAACCTCTCTGTGACATAAACTCTTGGTCACAGAGTATTTTACTTATAATTACTAAGGCACATAGGAGATGACTATGACTAACCACATTTTAATACACATGAGATGCAGCAGGTTGTCATCTGTGGTAAAGCATGAGTATTTCATGGAATTAGGACAAAGGGGCTTCTACGAATATGATGTGGGTTTGGGGTGAGTAAACTCTGGAACAGGAAGTAAGTAGTTACTCTTACGACAAAGAGGCATGGAAGCACATGTTTAAAGTAATATGATGGAGATATAACTACATACTACATTACAGTCATTTGACAAGTTGAACAATGTCCTTCTTAGTGTGCAAAAGAACGCTGTAAACCCTATGATAAAAGACTACAACGATTCATAATAAAGTTGAGTTCTTTTTGTTGTATTTATTATGGCATAGAGTTCTAGGTTGAAAAATACGATTTTATTCACGTCTGCTTATTCCCGAGTAGTTGCAAAACCTATTTCTTTTTCTACTTCTATTTGAGCTATAGACAGGGACGAGATTCCTGAATAAACCAGTCAATGTATCACATATAATTATATATTCTACACTCGACATGTTATTTTACTTAATTTTCTTGTGGTCGATTTGTTTTTTATCAATGTCTTTTTTTGTTCAGACACCTTGAAAAGTAAAATGCCATACATAGTTTGCAGAAAATTTAAAGTTAATGGTAGTATTTGTAACGATGATGAATATTAGTCTCGGATGATTATGTACAATAACAGGAGTCCACTAGAACGTATATAGAATAACATTTTTGAATCCTTTGCTTCCTGTTTTCGTCTTCTTCTTTCTAATAGTTACCAATCTGGACATGGGTAAGTAATTTGGTATTTAACAGGAATACTTTGGACAAGGGCTATTAATGTGTTACCTTGACAATAATGCAGTAGAAAGTGCGTCATTGTCTTTCCATGTCAAGAATAATGAATAAGGCCTAACGAACTTTGAAGGTGATATGTATCAAATGATTCATGCACGAGACAAAAAACATCCATAACTACATCCTTCTTAATATTGACACACATGGAAGCAGTGTAGCTCCCCTTTTAAATCCCTAACTGGCGCACTAGAATGGAGTCACACTAAAGACGAGATCGACAACATATTTAATGAAATGTTCATTTGACCCGTCAGTATGCTTGATAAATATACCTCACACGATTTGGTACACAAACTCATGAAAGTTAAAATCATAAAAATTAACATCCTTTCTTCCTCTCTCAGAGAAAGGAGGGATGGATGGGGGGGGG
>KN882398.1:172505-185569 GCA_000934455.1 Apostichopus parvimensis | reverse complement strand
ATTTCTCCAGCGTATATTGTTTTACAGTATAATTAGTTTCGTCGTCGGCATAAAATTCGATGATACGACAATTTTCACCAAAGTCAACTTGATTAGACATCATCTGATGGTTAAAGTATTTCAGTGGCATACTGAATTTGAGTTCAATGCTTTGTACAAACCTTATTCTACATTGAGTAGATAGTTAGTGATAAATATAGGTTACACGTTATTGACAGATGAAACAAAATAAACCATTGGACCAGTTTCATGAAGTCTATCACTAAATATTAGTAAATTAGTTTTCAAAAGACAATTACATGTTTTAAACAACCGAAATTTCAAAGAATTGTACTCACATCAGAGAATTTGATACACACGTAAACCGAAGTACTCAGCTACTTAAACAAGTGCCATTTAAGCAGGTCAACATAGGTATGTTAATCATGTAAACATAACTAACTCAAAAATATCATGCCCTTGGATAAGTAATTTGACTAAGTCATTTTCTTTTTTATTCTCGTTAAAATAATTGACAATTTATTGTAAAGATACAAGAGGGTGACGGTTTTCAATTAATAACCAGGCCGTAATTATCATCCCTACACGTAGTATCGAAGATGAATGTATTCTATCGAGAATTAGTGCAAAATATTTTCTGCCTTCCCTATACCCCTTGAGATACAGACCAGCAATAAGTGTGGCATATTTTTTTAGTAAGGGGGAGGGGTAGTGGGGGTGGGGAGGGGAGGGGTCGCACATTTTGACATGATCACATGAGATGGACTACATTTGTTTTCCTTATAGTATGGTATATTGAGGTTTATGTAAATGGCGAAAGAATTTAGTGTCACGGTGGACACTTGAGATATGAAAACGGTTTATTAAAATTTACAAAACAGTGTAACGAGGTTATATCTCCGGGAACATGTTGATGACTGAGACTGCGAGGAAGGGAAAACTCACATTTGTAATGTTATTTCCTATAGTGTTCATTTTACAAAGGCAAAATTCAATCAGCAAGTCAATTATAGGCTTATTCATGGTTTTATTCGATCCATTCTGATCATATAATATATGCTGTCAGTGATATATTTACATTTATTTGCTGATTTCATATAGTTAATTTGATGTATGAAAGATCAGCCTTGTTCACCCGCAACGGAAATACTTTTTTTTCAGTCACATTCATAAGTGAGAATTGCCACATAAGACTTTATTTACATTCGGCGTCATCAACTATTTGTCCCGAATGAACTCTTTAACGTTTTTAATATAATTTCATGTAGTTAACGAGTGAAATATATCACAATCTGCTGATGCAGTGCTTTTGCTTCCCTTAGTCATTTTAGTTTAACCGATTCCCAGTGGCTCCAAGCAAAACTGTTGCAATGTTCAACATTAGATAATGTAAAGTACTAAATAGAGGGCGCTGCCGGATCAGTCTCTTAATTTAGAACATGAATGATTTGTACTTATAGTACAAATGTAGGAGAAACAAAGGTGCGGGGAAATAACACCTTATCCTGAAAGGAGCATTACAGCACGTCTAAAAATTGATGTTGCTATGAGTACACAGAAACATTGTAACGAAAATAAATGTTGTTCTGATCACTTTCATGTATCGTAGTGCACCATCCCTTTTAAATATCATCAAGTAGAAATCGCCCCTTTTATCAAGAATGTCGCAATGTTTATACGTGCCATGTCACCATTAGAATAATGTACATTTGACGGAAGGGAAAGCAAACCCATAAAGCTAGTGCTTTTTCGATTTGCATATTTTTTTTATTTTGCAGATGTTAGCCAACAGAAAACAGATGGTTTACTTATCAAGAGGTTTGAAGATGATTGCAGGCATTTTAGAAATTCGCTGGCGAATGGAAAGGTTACGCAACGTGGGCTAACATACGAGTAGCCAACACTTATGGCAAACTGTCACCTCTAATATCGCGAATCATAACGGTCACAGAAGTTAAATTTGGCAGGCAGTCATATGTTGAGTGGGATATGTTGGTTGGAGACGTTCTACCCATGCTCTAGTGGCCTTGTTAAGGGGTGGGTTTAGTGTGTAAGTCAATTGAGCAATTAATAAATTGAAGTTCGATACATGTGTGCGATCATTTCATCTCAACGTTTTCCAGTTCAATGTTCTTCTTTATAACGCATTACAAACTGTAAACAAATAATAATGGTATATATTGCATGAAACATGAAGATTATGAAAGATATAAATGCCACTATATGAACGTTTTGCTCTATTGTAAACATATTTACTACATTAAACTATATTAATACTTTAAGGTAATAAATACAATGAACCAAATAAAGAAACATAAATGATTCTGTTTTGTGTTTTATTTAGTCTCATTACAATTTATAACAATCAATTAAAATACGTATTGTAAATAATGGCCGATTCAGTGACAAGTCTGTAGTTTAAACAATATTTAACTTGATCAATCTGCTAACCACATTTGAACAAATAATCTCAATATTAAAGAGAGTTTTCATCCTCGAAGATGATGCATACATTAAATGTATTTGTTCAGTTACTAACATTGCCTCGTTTCCTCCAGTTGACTTCTCTTAATTATGAAGACAAATTAATTCAGTAAATAGGGTTCCTTCTATAAGAATGCATTCCGGAGAAATCACATGATAGGCGATCCGCCATCAAGTCAAGAGGTTGGTCGAGCAAGAATTATCATGGTGCCCCCAGCCGCTTCTGTGTAGCTGTGCGCAGTTGAAGTTGCCACATGCGTCATTGTCTCCGTCATGCGTGCTGAACTGTTTTCCTCTGCTATAATAGAGATAATAACCTGTGAATGAAAACAGCAAGAACCGTCAGTGATACTTGGTCATTCAACAATAGCGTTAGTATCTTAATAGCTTGCACTTTTTGTTGGGACGTAAACTAAGTTTTAAAATATACTGGGAAGAATGGGGGAGGAGGGGGGGGGATTTATATTGAAAGAGATTCAGAATTCATTGTTAATGGAATAAATCCGCAATCATTTATTCTTTGTTGTTCTTTATTTTAATTAGGTTCATACTCAAGGTAGGTTATTTGGATCTAAAATAAGTAATGTATGATAGTATACAAACTAAACTTGCTAACAGAAAATTAGTGTTTATTGATATTAAACAGTATGATAAAATTAGTAAACATTGTATTTGGTCCTAACGGAGAACTAAATCCTGGGCTGTGCATTAACTAGTTTTTATTTATTAGTTTTACATTTTTAATTTCATTCAATGTATCTGGTTTTCAACGTCTTGAGACACTATTTATGGCTCTTTTTCATATAATTGTTTCACAGATGTTATAAGGAACATTATTCTGCTAGTGGTATGTTTTCACTGCAAGCCCTCAAGGTTTAAATCTCTTTTAATGGTTATGTGAAGATATATGGTCGCATTTCTCTTCCATAATATGTCCTGTTCTTGCTCATTCAGCATACATTCTTGTTCATCGGCTAGTCAGACTACTCCAATATGTTGTCAATGATACCAACGGTGTCCAATTGATACGGAGTTACGGTCATACCTAACACTGTACTGTTTCTTTAAAGTAACGGGTCCAGGTGGGACGAGATGGTTTGCAATTGTTATTTTTTTTTAAATCGCGAGAATACTTAAATTCTCAAACCCCTTTGGAAACAAAACCTTATTGTTCTTTCAAGATTATCAAACCCAAACTGGCAAAAGGAAAAAGGTTTCTACACAAATGCAACTAATTGAGGTGACTGAAAGGGAGAAACCAGTAAACAATAATATGGTATTTTGTATGATTTCATTACTTGTTCTGTTTTTATCGGTTTTGGGGGTTCTAAGTAATGTGTGCGACTAATCCTACAAACCTTGAAATGGATTATAAACTATATAATTATAATTATTTCGTTGACACAACTGGAGAAAAGGTGCGCGTGAAGTGTGAAATGGGGGGAGGGGTGCGTTGTTACACCAAACCCTCTTTGTGAGGGTTCCTGATCCAGTCTACTTAGACATATTTTGTAGGTAAAAATAACATCAATAACTTTAACTTGACATATTATCCAAGGCAAGGCGCAATATCCAACATGCAACAAACCCGTATTTTCACTGCTGCGACTTCCCAGTTTATTCATTCTGTACTTGTTGCTTTCAGACTCTATTTGAAACTCTGGATATTCAGCATATTTAGCCGATCCACTAGAAGTAGTGATGTCAAAGCGAAGCTTGTAGTTTCTCTGGTTCGTCAAGTAATGAAGCTTTTCGTTTCCTAGCCACAGATTCCTGTCGTTACCAAACCCATTTCTGTACGCATCCCAGTTTCGATAAAAATCAATCGAGTCATCAGTACGACGCTGAAATACCTGGAAGATTTCACAAAGAATGTAGGAAGAAAACTGTAATTGGAAGGATAATGACGCGGTTATCAGTCTTGCGAATCAAAGACAATAAAAACAAACTACTTTAGCGTTCTGGCAGCATTAGCTTGTTAAGTCTTCCTCCAATATCTTTAACAAATCCAATCCGTCCTGTTTGGGCTGTAGCGGATGTGTGTTGTAAGAAGGAAGAAAGAATAATGACTGTGCAAACGGACCGAGAACAAATTATTCTGCCATCTAAAATAATCTTTAACAACACAGAGGAGCAAAATTGGAAAGTACGCATTTTCTAAATGACTTACGGTCCATCCTCCACCATTTTCCATTTTACAGGATACTTCGAATGCTGACCCTGACCATCCAGTAGGCATGATTGTATAAACGCCATCTTGTCTATGCCCAGCGTCATAAACATCCTGGCAGTCTGTAAACACGTTGGTTGGACAAGTTTCACCATCACCTTCATATCCCTCATTACAATAACACTTTCGTACTCCATCTCTGACATCACACACAGCATCGGTACTACATCTGTAGTCTTCACAGATCAGTCGGTTATTGTTACAAGAACACTTTTGTGTGCAGTCATCGTTAACGGATGTTTCACCATTCTGGAATTGAATTGTCGCAAAAACGAAGGCATTTATTTCAACATAAATTTTGTTCTTGCATTTTTGTTCTTGCATTTTTGTTATCGCAACGTCATTTGGCATAAGTTATTTTTCTGTTTCGTTTGAATTGCCACTTGATATTGAGCTGAAAGTCGGGCCAATACTCACTGGTATAATCAAGTTGGCCTCTGCCACGAAACACCCGCATTCACTTGCACTGATACAGTCACTCCCTTGCATTAAGAAACCAGCTGTACAGGTGCAACCCTCACTACCCAAACAGTCCCTGTTACAACCAGATTGTCCGTTGGGATCTTCACATGTTGCTTTGCAACTGCAGGTTCCGTAGATCGTGTTCGTAGGACATGTAGGGACCAGTGTACCTGCTAAGTGGGATTTGAACAAGAATGTTATGCAAATACTTCTGTCATGCACTTATGATCATTTCTAAATGTTAGTAAAATAGCAAAATAAGAAAGATTTTCATTGAAGGTCATGCAGATTGTTGAAAGTTGTACATTCTGTATAAAGTTATTACTGCATTATTATTAACGTTTTGTTTTTACTTACGCGGATAAATTTCGTATGCGCCGATATGTGTAACCTTATATTGCCCCCATTCATCAGCGATACGAAAACCTCTGTATGTTTTAAAGAAAGAAACTCCATTAGATAATTCTATATCCACACGAAGCTCGTAGTCTGCTTGATTCGTCAAATATGATAACTTTCCATTGCCGAGCCAAAAGTCAGGGGAAAACCAAATCCATCTTTATACTGTGACCAACTCCTATTGAAATTCACAGAACCGCTGTCGCGACGTTGTATGACCTATAACAGAAGAAAAACATATACTATCACCACTTAAATACACTCTCTCAATTGTACACAAATATTGGGAAATGGACAATTAATTGTATCAATTGCTGTAACTATTCACAAAGGTCGTCTCCAAAACTGATGGCTATTTTCCCAATTTCGACGTTACTGAGTAGAGGATGCGACTTATTGATTACGCCTTCACATGTTAAAGTCATGATCCTACATTCTAGCGAAAAGCTTTATCACGTTTAAAATATGACATAAACATTTCAATGTAGACGTACCGTCCAGCCTCCTCCGCCAACGTCGTTGTTGCAGAAGACCTCAAATGGTTCTTCAAAGCCATCTGGCTTAATGATGTATACTCCGCTAGAGTTAGACGTAGAACACTGGCTTTGGACGTCTCGGCAGTCCTTTGGATATTCAGAACGTTGATAAAAGAAGTAATGAGCCACTGTAACAAAGAGAGAAAACAATGACAATTTTAAAAATATGCTTTGTGTTCAATTCGTCACAAAATCGTGTCACCGTATACTGATACTTGACATTTAAAGAAAATCGTGCCAAGAAATTGACAATTATCTGTGATTTTAGGAGACGATTAAGAAACGCAACAGGAAAATGGAATTAAACATTTGTTTTAAGTAACATGAACACCTTAACATCAAATTTGGTAAATACATAATTGTCAGTGTAAGATTATGTTGCTTTCATTTTTTGTCACCCTCTCTCTCTTTTTCTCATCTTTCTATTTTTATGTTCATTTCTTTTATTTTCATTGGAGGGGGGGGGGGTAAGTGTGAGGTGCGGGTAGGGATGGGTCCTGGCGAATTTATTTATATTCTAAAACAATTGTCAAAACTAAGTAACTTGTCTTGTTCTATAATTATGTTGCAATTTTTCTATTGATTTAAGTTGTCGCAAGAAACTAAATGCTGTCTCACATACAGTATGTCAATAAAACTGAAACAGAAAGTCACCAAAGTTATCTTGGAAAAAACATAACACATTTATATAATGTAATTGGGTTTTGAATATCTAGATGGAATGACAATATACATGATAATATATCATATTAATGAAATATCTTACTCTGAGTGCCATCTGCAGTTGAAGGTAAACTTCTCCGATGAATACTCTATTGATGAGAAGAAGAGTCACGAAAAAGATGTAAATATGTCATGTTTATTGATAGCACTGTTCAAAAAAAATTAAAATGCAAACAATTTTCGAAAAACAATACTTTGAAAATAATAAATAATTGATAAGGTTGTTCACCAAAATACTTGCTCGTGTCAGGTTGCTTGACAACTTCATCCATTACAATTGTACAATAAACTTTTAATTTAATTGTTTGAAATATGTTCCTTGAAATGTGTAACTTGTTGATTGACTGGAAATATTTCCCATATATCATAATTTGTGGAAGGATTAGGTGGGTTGGGGGACTAAATATTGTATAGAATTTAAACTCAATCTATCTGAATAGTTATTTAACTCAATTCAGACGCAAACAGCATTTTCAATACTTGTTTGGCTTGGTGTAGTATATTTTTTCTTATTTGCACCAGAAATATTTGCAAAGATATTGGCTATACATTCAAGGAACGCAGATGAAAATAGAATATATTTTTCAAAAAACTATGTAAGCGATGAGAAATGAAGATTAAAGAATTTGAGTTTTATTTTCTTACATTAACGGAAAATGTGAAGAAAAATATGTTTGTGAACATTAATTTTTATTTAAACAGTCAACCCAGCATATCATTAAGTTCAATATGAGACGTGCCTGTATTTTGTTTAAAGCAGTAGTAACTTCAGTGATTAATTAAAACAAAACAAATAATTGTTAAATGTTCTATTTACTACAAAGCAATGTGGGCAACTTTGCAATAATTTAATACCAGTATATTTTACAATAGAAGTTGATGTTATCAAAATTGTATCGTTTCATGTGTTTCCATGAAACGAAATGAAGTAATGATTTTTGTGTTGATAAAGATCCTCAAAATTGATATAAAACAGCAAAAATGTTAAGACAAACACAGCAAACATTAAATGTCTTTTGGAAATGGAATTGAGTATATAAAAGGAAATTAAGATTTATATAAACCGTATATTGTTTTTTTTTTTTATTAAGACCTTTCTTACACCGTGAAAAGTACACTATTGATTTACATGGGAATACGGCACGGTATGAAACGCTACAATTGCATGCGTTAGGCTTCCATGAGATATTGGCCGGATTAATTAACAAAAAATATGCCTTAAATTGCAAATACAAAGTAAATGGCAATATTTGATAACGGTTTACAACCCGAATTAACGTTACATTACACAAACAATAAAACGAATTAAGGATGCAAATTTTGTAAACTTCATAATGCGAAGTCGCCGAGAACTATCTCTATAGTACAGTACCCATGCATATACTTTTCAAATTCCAAGAGTATCAACATATTGAACTTAAGGGTCTTAATGTCAAGTGAAAAATTACTTGTTTGATAGTTTAGAGCATAAACTCTATAATGTTGCATTAGTCTTCAAAATCATGGTAGTTTGAACTTCTAAGTACTTTTAAGTCAATGAGAAGGACGAAGCTGAACGAGCAAAATGAACATATATACTTAGATATTATTAGTTTAATGTTACAATAATGATAAAGTTCTGAAATGTGTAGCCATTGGAGTTTACCCACGCAAGTATTGCATGGAAGTGAATTACGAATTAAGGCTGTATTTTGTTAATGTCATAGTGCGTAGTTGCAGAGAACTGGTTTTATACTATAGTACCCTTGCAGATAACTTTCAAATTCCAAGAGTATCACAATGTCGTACCTAAGGATCTCATTATCAAGTTAAAAACTACTTGCTTGATAGTTTACTACATAAACTCTATAGTTATACATTAGTCTTCAAAGTCATGAAAACCATTGAAATTTTACTCATGTAATTATTACATCGAAGCTATTTGTTAAGATCAATTATGCGAAGTCAAAAATAGCATTGGTGTCTAAGGTGACTTTCAAAGATTAACCAATGCTTACTTAGATGAACTCAAATAAAATTAAACGGAAATATATTACACAATTATAGTAGCAAGGTTCTAAAACATCTGTTCTAACTACATTAAAATTTGATATTCTAGACAGAATATAAGTCCGTTTCGTTGAATGAAGTTACTAACCAAACTAGGACAAAGAGAACGAACTTTAATTACAAACGTTGATATGAAAATATTGAAAATAATTTTACAAGTATGTGTTCAACGCTCAACAATAATTTTCTTACAACTAAATGACAAAGGGAAGAAATTAATTGATCTAGAATTTGTTAACCAAAGTTTCTCAATGATACAATAGATTCTTAAAATACTATACGTAGACTATTGGAAGTCTAAAGGTTCTTTTTACGAGTAAGATAAACCTATACTGTAGCCTAGAAATACTTTGCGCACTAATGTAGTGTAATCGTTTCGTAAATAGGAAGTTATCCGTTTCTAGTTGGAAATGATATAAAGACTTGATAATAGTCAATGAATTATAGTGAGATCTATGTTTAAAGTTTCTATAATGATACGGATAGTCTCTATGAATTTAACGGTTTAACTGTTTAAAATAACTTATCTGAATGTTTTGTTTTATTCTGAAGATATTAACAGTTGTGTACTAAATCATTCAGTAAAACAAACAGTTCTAGTATGGGAACTGTTGTGTATATTTCATAAAGGAGCGACGAATGGGTAAATATATACACTTAGGGATACATTAGCGGGAATCAGCGTTGTTAATTGAAAATATGAGAGGTTTCTTAAGGCAATGTAAAATTTGAAATGTAACTCAACATTTTTGTATTGCAAACTTTAATTTTCTATTACTTCCAGTGCAAATTTTACCCCTCCCCTCCCCCAACCACCCCACTCCCCCAAAAAACACACATTTATGTAGGCTGCTGTAAATAGGTTATTATTTTTGGGAAGAAGGAATTTAATGAAAAAGAATTATTATTAGCAAAATATATTTTACTTTCAGTCGCCATATTCAAACTGCACAGGCCACTTAAAACAAGAATGTTGTATTAGAAATTGTAAAAAAAGGTAATGAAGAAATTGAATTTTCTCTACATTTTAGGGGTAATTTCAACATCTAACAAGCAAGAACGAAAGATGAACGCAACGATTTATAAAGAACAAGAACGAATACTGTAAAATGTTTAACTCACCGTTTCTTCCGAGGTCGTAAAGGCGATAGTTGGTAAGAAATATCATCGATGTTCCTGAAAACAACGGATAACCTGATATGTATTTATAAAGTTGTAAAATAATGTCTCGCAGCCAGATCGCATTGTTCTTGTTCGTGGTTAGATGCCGTCTGTCAATCTGAAAAAGATAAGGATTCAAAGGCACCCATCCACAATGGAAACTTCCAGTCGGTCAAGAAAGACTGATACATGTTACGTCACGTTGCAGAAATATTTACACATTGTGCGATTATTTGCCGTGTACAGTTTGTAAATGTGTGTATTTAATGTAAGGAAGCAAGTTGAGTATAAGTTTAACTTTCAATTCTTGGATAAGACACTTAACCAGACGACCAGACTAAGTGACATAAATTTTGCTCCAAAAGCAATGATGTATCATTATGATTCATATGATCCTAGAAAAGTTGAAAAATAATTGTTACCTTTAAGAGAACAGGAATTAAATTCCACTTTTTTTTCATTTGTGACGCCAAAACTAGCCGAAACTATAAGTCAAACTACTGCCAACCAAACAAGTGTAAAATCATCAGATTCTGTAAAATAATTAACAGTTTTCAATGGTCTACACTATCACAATACAACGTGTTTGTAATGTAATGTTAAATATACGTACGCAATTTGGTAAACCAAGTTATGGAAGGTGTCAAATTATTCAAATCAATTCTTGTGATTAAATTAAGGTCCTCTCCCCCTCTATATTTTCTTCTCCTCTCTTATATGACTTTTGATACACATACACACAAATTACACCAGGATCCCAATACAGCAGTGGTGTAGCCAGATGGAGTTACTGGGACGGGCAATCACTACGCAAATTTAATTTAAACAAAAATTTCTCAAACATTGTCCTTAGATCCATCTATACAACGGATGTAAGCCACATTTCGTGACTTCCCCTCCCCCCCCCCCCAACTAAAGTTTGAAGTCAATATAATGAATAGAGTAGGGGCCACCACGAATTTTTAGGAGGGTTCAACCCACATATAAAATCAGGGATCTTAAACAACAACTCTTGACTGGCAAACAGAGAATTAAAAAAAAACATTAAGTATTCCTCTAGGAGTAAATATAGTTGAACATTATAGAATAGTTTTTAAAAAGTTGGAAAATATAGCACTATGTTGTATCTAAACACCCACCACTTTAACGATATGTCTCAAAGGGGAGGGGATATCCGTCCTCTTAGACCCCTCCACTGGACGACATAAATACCTAGCCTCTCACTTCATAAAACAGATGCCTGCGCTGCTAGGTTAGATCCTATATCGTATCATGAAAAGCCATCGTTACAGGCGTAGAATAAACATTAATTCTTGGACCCTTACAACGGTGACAGAAATGTAATGTTGTTCCCTCACACCGTGAACGTTGGCTACCTGCCTGTGATACAAGACATTACCACATCCCGCGCGATGATGCTTCTTTAACACTACCGATTATATTAAGTTTACACGGCATACATTGTGTATAACATTAATTTGTTTCCCTTCAATCGTGATTTTCTATTACGAACATTACCTTGTACAGAGTATCGCTTCGGGAAGTTAATAATAAGCGGAAATAATTCTTAGCGTAAACAAATTAAAACTTCCGAACAATAGCAGTATCTTTGTAGATAGTGTAGTTTACACTACAGTTCTTTATGGTAGTTGGATAAATGGTTGTCTATCATGGCCGTTACTGAAGCATAACAGTAAATGTTTATGTTAAAACTTTTTCTTGACAGACAACTTCTAGGTATATGAAAAACAGAACAATATATAATTTAATGGTTATAAATGTATAAGTACCTATTTGTAACTTCAATTAGGGTGGGTGCGGAAGGGGAAGGGGAGGGTTGAATAGGAAGTCTACACAAACACCCGTAGAAAGTATTTTAAATCTTTTCTATTGAATTTGCAAAGGTCTATGTGACCTGGCTCCAAGGTTGAACCAGAATGGACATATGAAGACTTTTCTGATTAGAGAATGCAATGCAAAACTCGCCCTACAAAGTTAGTAGGAAATTACTATTGTGAGATGTGTTATACAAGCTGGAAATAAGCATACCCCTAAAAATGTTACCGTTCATTAACATATTGCTCTAGAGAGCCATTCAAAATTGAACAAAAGTAGTTGCCGTCATCAGTGCTATGGCACGCGGCTTGGGTGGAAAAGTACAATGGGATCCCGCAAGTTCCATTTCGTGCTCAGCCCTGTAAAGTCAATGAAACATTTATGATTGTGGTGCAACATCAATAAAAGGTGCAGATTGTATTATGTGAAGACCGTTGTTTTCAAAATATTTCTGCTGAGTCATTGTAATGAAAATCTTCTCAAAGCATCTAGCTGTAACATTTTATACTTGTACAAGCTATACGTTATATATACAGTATTAACTATATCCAAAATCATCAACACTTCCCATAATATTTAAAACAGTAACAATAACAATCGTCACACAATGCTTTAGGAATCCTGGAGAAAAATAAATAAGCTATATGGGTATGGTGGCGTGTGCAATGGGGAATGGTGGGTGCTCCATACCTTTAAAGGGTTTCATCAGAACAGCTATTTGCTAAGACCTAATTAAATATCTAATTCATTACTAACTATGACTAAGATTGCATCATTCGATCTCTAAACTTTAAATGTTATGATGGACAGGACCACCATAACCCCTACATGATATATACAAGCTTGTTAAGAATGTTTGCAACTTATTGTACCAACTACGTGTCTTTAATAAAGTGATAACGAACTAGACAAACATATCAATTGACACATCAATTATGTATTCGTATGAGCGTAACGTTTTCTTTCTGTCTGTGTCATGTTTTCATGTTTCAACAGCCTTCAATGCTTTCCCCGTGATTAATTTAAAAAAATTGTGATCGAGGTACCCGGAATCTACATTTGCAAGTAAAGTTATTGTAAAAAAAATATGCTTTAAAATAAACACATAATTCCCTGTTTTTTGCATTGAGTTGCCAGTTGAGGAAATAACATAGTGTGCTATTTATTGTACTTCTGAATCAAAC
>KN882398.1:134277-145495 GCA_000934455.1 Apostichopus parvimensis | reverse complement strand
ACAGGCCACTAAAACAAGAATGTTGTATAAGAAATTGTAAAAAAGGTAATGAAGAAATTGAATTTTCTTCATATTTTGGGGGTAATTGGACCATCTAACAAGCAAGAACGAAAGATGAACGCAACGATTTATAAAGAACAAGAAAGAAAACTGTAAAATGTTTAACTCACCGTTTCTTCCGATGTCGTAAAGGCGATCATTGTTGTGCACAAGAATGCAAATATTGATCGAACAGCCACGGAAAGCTCCATATTTATGAATGTATTGGTATAATATGAATGACAACTCAAATTAAATGAATCTCTAGAGGTAAGAAATATCCTCGATGTTCCTGAAAACAACGGATGACCTGAAGAGTATTTATAAAGTTGTAAAATAATGTCTCGCAGCCAGATCGCATTGTTCTTGTTCGTGGTAAGATACCGTCTGTCAATCTTAAAAAGATAAGGATTCAAAGGCACCCATCCACAATGGAAACTTCCAGTCGGTCAAGAAAGACTGATACGTGTTACGTCACGTTGCGGAAATATGTACACATTGTGCGAGAATTTACCATGTACAGTTTTGTAGATGTGTGTAATAAATGTAAGGTAGCAGTTTCAGTATAACAAGTTTATTCTCAATTTGTGGATAAGACACTTAACCAGACGACTTAAGGTGTCACAAAAATCTGCCTCCACGGACAGTTGAAAAGTTGAAACATGTAAGGATACAGTCATGAAATTATATTTTCCTTAAATGTTAGTTTTAAGGTTCCGCTGTCTATATTATCAACATACAACGTGTTCGTAATGTTAAATATACGGTGAGCAATTGGTATGCAACCTTTATTAAAGATATCACATTACTCAAATCATTTCGTGGATCAACGTCCTCTCCCATCTCCATTCCTTTTTCCTCTCTTATTTAGTATTTGACCTATTGACACAAACACAGTTTACAATAGGAACCTCGTACACAAGTGGTTAACCAAAGGGAGGGGGCAGAATTCACCCACCTTTTTTTTAAAGGAGAAGCGTGGAAGAGAAATCGATATTGGTCGCAAACATTGTGAAGATTTGGAGTTCTACCACAAAATGTATCATGATGGAAAATATATCATTTTCCATTACCAACATAAACATTGCTTCCTGAGATCCCTCCCCTAACCGATGTAAGCCAAATTTGGTAACCCTTAACCCCCCCCCCCCTCCCCCAATGAAATGTGTACAGAAGGTAGAGAAAGGTCTCAACCACGTACATTTTGGGCGGTTTCAATCCCCAGAAGGAATCAGGAGGCCCAACCAACGCCTCTCCACTGGGAGAACGAAAATTAAAAACAATTTCTGAAGTATTCCTTTAATAGTAAATATATGCAGTAGAAAATCTTTCAACATTTCTTCAATAATTGCAGAATATAGCACCTTGTTGCATCGAAGCATCCTCCATTTTACAAGAGTTCTCAAAGGAAGATGACATACGTCCCATTAGACCCTCCCCTGGACGACAACAAATCTTATCCTCCCACTACAAATAATCCTTGCCCCGCTAGATTAGAGCCTAAATCGTATCTTATGATCTTGATATTCTCGGACTCTAAAAATAGTGACGAAATATTTCTTTTTTTCCTACTTCATGAACGCTAGCTTTCTGCCTGTCATACCGCGCGATGATTGTTCATGAACACTACCAATAATATAACGCTTACGCGGCATACATGATGTATGCTTGAATGTTGCTAGATTTGTGCAACTGAACCCAACCCTGTATTACCCTGTCGTGTTTAGGCTGGTTATTACATGATCACATCGATATAACAAAAGCGAAAATTTGTAGCTTCGAAAACACAAAAGATAAAGACAGATGCCAAAATTTGCATACGTGCATAGCTATATGTGCTAACGTTTGGCTACTTAACAACCTAGCAATGTCGTATCATTGAGAATACGAAGATAAACCTATATATACCAACGTGTTCATATACTTGCATATTTACATTGTAAGATATCTCTACCTAGCAACCTAGAAACTAACTATAATTTCCAAAAGAAAGTTGCATCTTTGACACACATAAATTTGTCTCTTTTCAATCGTGATTTTCTATTATGTTTCTTATCCTGTACAGATAATTGTTTTGGGGAAGTTAATAAGCGGAAAGAATTTCTAGCGTAAACAAATAAACACTTCCGAACAATAACAGTGGTAATTTAACTTAGTATATAGCCAAGTCTAGACTAAAAATCTTTATGGTATCTGGATAAATGGGTTGTGTTAAATGACCGTACGTTCTTTAAGCATAACGAGAATGTTATAGTTTATGTAAAAACTGTTATCTTTTGACAGGAATCTGCTGCGTATATGAACATTACCAGCAATATGAATGTTAGATATTATTTGTGTATACGTGCCGTTTTTTTTTAATAGGGTGAGGGGGGGGGTGGGGGTGTGAGGAAGTCTACAAAAACACCCGTTTTATATTCCATTTGTAAAGATATAGCTTTCGACCTGGCTCCTAGGCTAAATAAGAATGAACATATGAAGAACTTTCTGATTAATAGAATGCCAATCTAGATCTGTCCAGTCTTGCCAGGTGAAGACGAGAACTCGCACAACTATGTTGTAAGAAATTAATAGTATGCATACAAGTTGGAAATCATCGTACCATTCAAATATTACCTAAAAGTGAAGGTCATGACGATCACCTCAGAAATATTTGCGCTACAGGCGCGGTTGCAAAGTCTCAGCCGAACGAATTACATATTTTTGTAGAACTGATAGTTGTTAAGGGGTGAATTATGTAGGTGAAACAGGCTACCTGTTCCGCTTACGTTTTAATAATCACAAAAAAATATTCATGCTAAATTTGCAGGATTCCCCGTTTTCGAACATTTCAATCTTCATAGACATTCTCTCAAATACCTAAAATGTATTTTAAATGCGTCGAACCTTCAAATTTGTAACTGAACGTAATCGAAAAGCAATCGATTGTCTCACATCACCAGCCTCAACAAAGACTTAGGACCCCTAAACAGCTATCAGTTTTACAAACATGTAATTTGTTCTTCCTATCCTTTGCTCCTTAATCCGCTTACTGTACAGTCATGGTTTATTTGGTTCTATTTCCAGCAATGCCCCTTACGCTTACCTAGCGTCATACTTTCATCGTTACATTTTGTATTTTTCATTCCACTGTCAAGTATTGCTGACGAATGTTCGAGGGGTACCGAAAATTACAATATATTTTCTGAATCAATACTCCTTATTTGTCAATTATGTGTAATATCTTATTTCTGTGTTTGTTCTACGGGGATTTAAAAACATTGTTAAACCTGACTTATAATGAATTAATAGGACACATCTGGGAACTAAAACAAATGTGAAACACAGGATGCGAGTAATTGATACAAATAGATTTCAATTTTATTCAGAGCTGTCTTCTAGACGTAGATCATTAATTTTCTATAATTTCCATATACAAGATTTTTCATACATAAATACCACCATCGTAAATGTATTTCAACATTACGGTAGCTCATAACCGCCACACAAATACACCACCTTTTGACTAAAATCCATTTATCTATGAAAGAATATCGAAACGGTAGTTCTGCAGTGAAACTTAATCATATATCTTGCATATGAAAGAATGGAAATTAAAGTAAATATTAAAAAAAAAAATTAAAAACAATATATGAATTTGACATTAATTTCTTTTTAACATTTCATTTGAAGTCTATATAAAAAACAATGTTTCTTTTTACAGAATTTCCTGTTAGTTGCATTGTTACTGCAAACCAGTAGAAACTTAATTCCACAAAGTACTTCTAACAACAGTCACGACAGAAAAATGTTTTTGACTGAGAATGATGGAGTAAGAAAAACTGTGAAAGATGGAGCAAGGATGACTGACATGGTTACAACCAACCTGAGATTGAATAATGTACACAAATCCAGGTTAACTAATTTACAGAAATTTTATTGAAATTATTCTTATGTACAGACCGTACGGGATGAATATTGACTTTTCGCCTAGTATGATTATGAGAACCATTCTTAACATCTCATTTAAATATGATCTATAGCAGGGTTGTCCAACCTTTTGCAGTGGGGGGCCACATGGAATGATTATGATGAAGGAGGGGGCAGCATGAACCCTACGCTCGATTTTCGATTTTTTGCCCGAAGCCCAAGGCAACAAGATGTGAGCACTGCGCGCAGAGCACACTGATTTATTTTCCTTCCTGATAAAACAGATGAATAGAATTCAGCCACCACCCCCCCCCCCCTTCCGGGGAGAGAGTGTCACACAAACTGACCTGTATGCAGTTTTATGGACCCAGAAGGTTCGAATGATTGTTTGTATAGCTTCAAATTGTTATCAATAAATCTGCTCACTAAAATTTCGCACCGTAGAGCATCTCTGGCGGGCTGGACGCAACCCTGCGGCGGGCCGGACTGTGGCCCGCGGGCCGTAGGCTGGACAACCCTGATCTATAGGGATACATGCAAAATGATGCAAAAGTCACGATCAAATATAAATAAATAGTGATGAACTGGCAATGCTTGATACTTGTATCACCTCAATGATGTAAGTGTGTGATTGAGTATTGGACAAAACAGTTTCATTTTCAAGTTAATAACATTCTGAGAACTGCTTAGATCTGTCCACTACCAAGTTTCCTTCCTGTTCAGATTAATTCCCCAACGGAAACATTTTGAAATGTCATGTTTGGACCTTATCATGACCCCAAATGATCTTTGACCTACTTTTGTGAACACACCCAATGAAGTCTTTGACATGTGCAACAACTTGGGCAACTTTGATGCACATAAGCACATTGATCACACATACAGTAGGTAACTGGGGGCAACAGTTGCTTAACATAATCGAACAGAGGGATGAATGGACACAAAGACAGATGAATAGATTCATTTCTACGATATCAACTTCATTGGCTTGGCAAGCTACTTGATCTTAAAATACAAGTCTAGATTAATCCATTTGTGTATTTCCTTTAATCCCCTCTCTGTCCCTCCACTGTCTATCCCCTACCTCTCCTCTTCCCCTGTTGCTTTCTTCTCTCCATCCCCTGTCTACTTATAATTCCCTTTCATCCATCTCATTGTGTTCACCGTGCTCATTAACCTGTCTGTATTATGTGCGTGTTTTTGTCCCTTCTGTTACTGTTACTAATCATTTAGCCTCTGAAGAAGATCCTGCTAGGATCAAAACGTCAGGCCAATTTACTTTTACACAAATTCAAAAGAAAAACAAAAATTTTTAAATAATTATGCAGATTTAAAAGAAAAAAACTTCAAAATATATGACTTCTAGAAGGTTAGTATAGCATTATATCAAAGGAAATGTTTCCATTGAATCTAATTAGTAAATGAACTTCATTTTCAAGAGCTAAACATATACATATAAGGAAACTGATCAAGAAATTGATCAACATTAACTCAGAGAAGCTGTTAAAGAGTGTTGCTGCACATCTTCACCGCTCATTCTAAATCCAAGCAGCTACACTGTACTGTACTTGCTTGACAGTAGCATCAGTAGCATCATTTTGATGTAAATTGATGAATTGATGACATTCCGATACAATTGTAATTAAAGATTTGGTTAGAATGTTGTATTGACAAGATTATGAAATGATCAGTTCATCATTTTGCTGCAAATTGTTGAAATGATGACATCCTGATGCATGGGTTATTACAGATTTTGCTGGAAAATGCTGTTAATGATTTTTTAATCATCAATTTATCATTTATTTGCTACAATTACATGGTTGAAATGTCTTACTATGCGAAACGGTGGTATATAATTTCATCATTTTTCAGCATTATATTGAGGTAAATCACTTTATAAAGTTTAGAAATGTGTTGTTTTTTTTCATTTTGGCAAATTGTTTAATAGAGTATACTACAGTAACTGAAAGCTGCTAAGTACAAAATATGTAAAATGTTGGCAGCACCTTAACAATCCCATAGAAAGTGACACAACACGATATAAATTATTGCAAGTATATTGAGTCAATTGTCCCACATTCAAAATGCTTCAACAATACATATCATGATGAGCTGCACTAAATGAACAAGACAAAAAGAAAAGGGTTCCGATGAGGTGCAACATAATGACCCTGTTGACAAAGATATCCCATCTTCTGAACACTGTGAGGAGCACTTGCAAATAATTATTTTGTTTTGTTTTGTAATTGAATGCTTACATGATCAACACAGAAGACCCAAACAGACATCTGTACTTAAAATACATCTCAGGTCTTACATCCTGATTTAAAGAAAAACATAAACAAAATTGCTACAGAGTTGATAAAGCACCCAAATATTCATGCCACTGCAAAATGCTAATAGCCAGATCTTATGATAGTGTACAGTGATAATTCCTGATCAGACGTAACCCTTACTTATCCGTATCATTTGATGTTGCAATAGTACATCCTGGATCAGAGAAAACAAGAAATGGAGATGCTTGGACTATGACCAAGCTGCATAGTGATGAATATTCATGGCAGATGTCTAGACCAGTTTACTGTACGAGCTTTGATTGGGCGATTATGTAAGGGAGAGGATAATAGCCATTAAGTGTTCAGTCTTTTCAGCAATTGAGAAGGCTGATTGTACAGATTGGCTGTGATTGGTCCACTACAGAACAGAAGAGCATAAACACCATAAATAGGGTAAATCTTGTACTCAGCATGTCAAAATGATGTGTGTTAGCTGCCTGTGATTGGTCAATTAGATATGGTAGTGCATAAACTCCATTGGGTTGGCTAAATAATGTCCACATGTTTCACACTATATTGCCATACACAAGGTATGGAAGTGTGTAAGGGGTTCCTGAATAGGGATTGGTAAAATAAACACGGGAGGGCATAAACACATGTTTTCTTGAAAGTATTATAACTTAAATGAAAATTCAATAACTAACGCCAGTTAAGAGACCGTTGTGCAAAATGGCACCAACATGATACAGTGAAGTTAACGTATTAACCAGTAGTGATTGGTCAGTAACGGTAGTCTGATAGCAAATTAGTGTCGCTTATTGGTCGATAGGAATTAGTGTAGAGAGGAAGTAGCTTTTTTCAATTGTGTCCAATTATATCTCTTGCTGTAATTTAAAACGTATTGTTAATAAAAAGATACAAATAATGTAGAAAGAAAATGGAGGGGAAAAATGAAACTAGAAAGAAAAAAATAAACATGAGAGAATAACACCAAAAACAAACAGTTTATACTGTATACACATTGCACCCAAAAGAAGCATTCATAAGTACAGTACTGCACACAATAAATAATCTACATGTACAGGTTAGTTGACTAAAAAATTGGGCAGAAATATTTTCTCTTGAATGTTGAGACTACTGACATTATATGATCCTGATCTGGCTTCTTTTCCATTTCAAATAATTGGAGATTTACACAGCAGAAAACACTAGATATAATATTAAATAATAAAATAGAAAGATTATATATCCAAATAAAATGTAAAAATAAAACACCTGATAATTGTATTTAATTAAGTTAAGGTCATCAGTTTTATTCCTACCTAACTAAATAAATTTGAACACTACTAATTCTACTTCAACTAGTATCTTAATACTACCTGCAAAGTATTTTGTTCCCTCATTTAGCCATTTAATTGTCTAATTTACAATGGCTGATTGTCTGGAAATGTTTTACATATCTTGAAGTTACTTTTTTTTTACTTTAAGCGCATTTTTAAGTATGGTAAAAGTTTGGGCTAAAAATCACCAAATTGTCTCTCATTTTAAAAGCGACTTTACATTTGAAACAAAACAGTAACACTTACTGTAAATATTGTATGATCTTATTTGCTAGATGGTACGAGAATAATCTGTAAAGGTGCTGTAACAACATTTTTCAGGACTACTTTAAATTCACAAGCCAGTAATTACATAATTTTTGTAGACACAAAAATTGGCATTTAAAATATTAAATATAAAACTCAAAGGACAGCCATAATGATGAGAAAATTTAACAAAATGTCAGAATCGATTTAATCAATTTCTTTACATCAATTTCTTTTCATCATGACTATTTTCTAATTTTCAAGAAAGTTTTTTTTTTCAAAAGAAGCACCAATTGTTTTCCAAAATGTTATCAGCAAACTTGTTTTTTATAAGTTATAACAAATTAAAGTAGTTGTTTCTTGATTGTGAAGCATCAAGAATTTAGTAAAAGTAGCTTCATATTGATGGGAAAAATAAACAGCTTGGCATATCTATTTGAAACAAAGGACTGCTAAGTACTGTTTAAAATATATCTTATGATAATAAAAGTAAAATAATATATTAAATTGGAATGACAGACACAATTATAAGCCATGATTCTAATGCACTCCCAAGCTGTTTTTGTTTAGATTGATAACCTAGGAGTTGTGTGTTACGGTTTATATAGTTATGAGCTCCAAATGAATGATTTATTTTCCATTTTGAAAAAAAAGAAAAACTAAATTGTTAATATTGTAATGTACCAAGAATGACAAAATTATTTTTGCAAATAGATGAGGTAAAACTTACATTCAAATCTATGGTGATAGTATTATATGTTAGATGCAAAGGAACAGGCCAACCAGAAGTCTTCCTACCTTTAAAAAAGTCTATTTTATTGTTAAAATATCAGCTTTTCAAAGTGATTTTTTTTAAATAATTTGTTAAACAAAAACCTGTAATTATTTGATTGGTTGACTTAATTTCATCTTGGTATGCTGAAAGCAAATTTGTAGTTCTGCATTTATAGCTGTATTTATTTAATAATGTGTTATATTTTATTATATATTTTTTTTATTGTTAAAATATCAGCTTCTCAAAAAAAAATAACTCTATAATTTGTTTAGCAAAAAGGTTGTGGAAAGGCAATTGATATTGTCGCAAACATTGGAGTTCTAAAACAAAATGTAAAATAAATAGTGGAAATAATATAATTTTCAATTTACCAAAATAAACAATTGTTTCCTTAGATCCCTCTCCTAACCGATGTAAAAAATAGAAGTTAATAAGCGGAAAAAAATTCTAGCGTAAACAAATAAACACTTCCGAACAATAACAGTGGTAATTTAACTTAGCAGATATTGAAGTCTAGATTAAAAATCTTCATGGTATCTGGATAAATGGGTTGTGTTTAATGACCGTTCTTAAAACATAACGAGAATGTTATAGTTTATGTAAAAACTGTTTTCTTATGACAGGAATCTGCTGTATATGAACATTCCCAACAATATGATTGTTAAAGAATATGTGTGTAAACGTGCCGTTTTTGGGAGGCTTGAATAGGGGGGTGGGGGGGGGGGTGAGGAAGTCTACAAAAACACCCGTAGAAATTCTATATTACGTTTATATTCCATTTGTAAAGATCTAGCCTTCGACATGGCTCATTGGCTAAATAAGAATGAACATATGAAGAACTTTCTGATTAATAGAATTCCAATCTAGATCTGTCCAGTCTTTCCAGGTGATGAAGATAACTAGCACAACACTGTTGTAAAAAAATTAATAGTATTTGCATACAAGTTGGAAATCATCGTACCATTCAAATATTACCGTTTATTAGCATATTGCTCCACAGAGCCAATCACCAGTAAACAGAAGTAGGTACATTTATGAGTGCTATGGCCCGCGGATTTTTAGAAACTTGCTATTGTTATCCCACAAGTTACATTTCAGGCCGACAGCGGGTTTAAGACAATTATAGTTGTGATACGCCGACATTTGTAAGCAAAATGTTCTGCCATTTTGGAGATAATATGCATGCTGAAGTTCCTTGGCGCCTTCTGTTAATATGAAGTCATACTTGAACACCAAATAAGATTAGCTTGAGCAAACTTTAGTACAATAAAGCAAGATCGTGTTTCATCTTCTTTTCTTTAATTATAAACATAGTTTATGGTTTTATTGCATCTTTAGAATCATGCAATTCTTCTTTCATGGGAAGACATTCTTGCTAGTGACAACACAAGCAAAATGGTGCATCATGAAGCTTATGCCAGCACTAGAACATCGGTATCACAAATGGAAAATAATATTTCATCTTAGATATTATAACATGTAAATGCAGAGAACATGTTTTAAATTCTCGATCGTTTTAGTTCGAAAAAATTCAGTTGGAATAGCTAAGTAACACTTACAGTACGTTGTTCTTGCATTCAAACTAATTACTTATACGACATTGTTGGGCACATATTTCTACATCAGTAGTGATAGCCCTTGTTACAAATTTCTTCGTAAAGGAAGTGATCACACAAATACACCTGCTAAATAGCCAATTACTGTCGCATTACTTATTTCTATATTTTTGTGCAGAAAACTAGAAAGTAACACATCATGACAAAGCATTAGGGAAATGACTCCTTTCTGAGAAAATTCAAAAATTCATTGACAACCAGCGGGCGGGCAGCGAGTTTTTTTTTATGCAGGTAGGTTCGTACCATTGGTATATTGAATAGCCAATCACAGCCAATTTCATTTTGACGTCATCAAATATGCACGTGTCACTCGCTCTAAAGCAGTAAGATTTGTAAACAATGTCAATCTGATGCTGTATGAGCATTGTGAGTTCGAATCCCACATCTGCCGAAAATTTTTGTTGTTGTCATTAGTTCGTTTTTATCTTTTATTTTCTCCCAAACCAAGCATTTTTTTGTTCAGAAATCTATTTCATTTTTATTACTTCCCAAGTGCAACCTTTACTGTAAACTCAACCAAGAGCCATTGAGACTTTTAAAGGTGGCAGCACCTGTCTCCTCATGGAATATCAAATTGGTACTGCATGGTCCAGTCAACTGCACAGAGAATTTCCTCAGAATAAAGAGAATTAGCATGATTAGGAACTGGTGAGGCGTTCTCATATTCTTGGGCAATGTGGCTGCAAAATTGTTTTGCATAAGGAGAGGGTCAGGTAGCACCTTTCTATTTTAATGGAAGCAACCGACAAGGAATACAAAGAGGAAAAAAGACCTATTTATTATCAATTAATAATTTATTTAATTCAAATTAATTTTATATATTTTCACATATTTTAACAATCATATCCTTATTTTTAGAAAATAGCAATACTTGGGAAAAAAAATATAAAGGAACCGTAGAGGCAGCCTGTTTCGAGGTAGTTTTTAGTTCCGTCACTATACAACAGGTGTCACTAGTCACTACGAATTTATGAATTATGGATATGTGGACATTTATTGCATTTTACTTGCGAAATG
>KN882398.1:60182-71946 GCA_000934455.1 Apostichopus parvimensis | reverse complement strand
CGAAAAATAGATAAATTTCCAACGTATGGCAAAATCCTGCGGCCCAAAGAAACCTTTTTGTGGGCGACTTTTAGTTCCTGCCCCATAGCTGGCGGACCACAAAAGTAAAGAATACAACCCTCCTCGTCCTAAGGGAAGGTACTGCCTCCTTGGTAGGCAATGCCTTCTTGAAGGACATGCTTCCCATGTGTATATACATTGCCCTCTAGTTAAACATATACAGCATTTGTCTTAATATTACTTTGACAATGTTTGAAACTTTGATTTTGCAATCCTCTTAAGAGAATGTAAGATCTAGAAACAGAAATGCTGTCAGATTCTTTTTGGGGTACAAACCTTGAAAACGATTAAGTATAAGAAAATGACGAATAGAATGTGTCTTATAATAGGTGGGTACGTCATGTCATAGCTCTCTATTTACTTATGGGAGCGCTCTACTAGACAAGCCCTCTGGATTTTTTGGGAGTGCTTCCTTTCACAATTTTCCCTGTTGTTGATATGCTTTGTCACTTAGTTAACTTCTCTGTATTTATATTGTGAAGAAACAAATAATGAAATGAAATGAAATATAAGACTTAATTCACTCATTATTCTATAACAAATGAGGAGTGCAAAGAAATTAAAAGTAAAACTATGCATTGTAAACAAAATACTATCCACAAACTATTCTGATGATTGACTTCTTCACAGGTCAGACTTGTAGTATGTTCACAACAGTCTGTGTACAAGTACAAGTATAAGCTGTTAAATTACAAAATCAGAACTTTAAGCGAGAGTAGGAATCCCTTTTATTGTTGTTACTTGATACCTATTAAAGATTTTCAAGTGCAGCACGTATGAGTACAAGGCTCTAAGAACAAGTCAGAGAAATTAATATTGCGCTAGTATCTTCTGAAGATTTCCAAATTACTGTGGACACAAGTGAGAGTCTGAGTACAACTACCAGTACAAGGCCAAGACCCCATTGCAATAACTTGTCTGTCTACTCCTTGTTACTTACCTCAAGGTACTTTTATCTCCAAGTTTAGTAAAGAACAACTTACAAAACAATTCTCTCAACAATGACGTACCAAGTTTTTGCTAACATAGTATTATCTGTCATATTTAAAGTTTATTATTCCAAATGCAACTGCCCATATATCATGATTATACTGAATTGCACTAATAAAAAAACTCCTAGTTTGTCTGAAAAAAATTAGACTTTTAAATCTACAGATCGTTGCTTCCCCCCCCCCCCCCCCCTCCCTCTCATGTCATTGTTTCATACATACTACTTAAAGCATCAACCATTGATCTTCTAGCATTGCTTCTCAATAACTGACTATTTGCATACAAACTTATCATATTAGTGTTATCTCTACCAGGACAGTGGTAACTGATTACTTTATTAACTTGTACTTGCCCTTGGAAATAACCTGCAGTTTAAAGCAAAGTTATGCAATCTTGCTGAGTCAAGGTTTGTAATATGCTAGCATTTTATCTGTGTATGATATTTATCACACATTATTGTTACAACCTGTCTACTAGCTGTCACTGGTATACTAGTGACAATGCTTACCAATGCAATATAGCACAGCAGTGTTTCCACGTGTAAAATGATTAAGTATAGCAGCACATATGTACAGAGGAGGCACATACTTGTTGTCACCTCTACCATAACAATAATTTAAACAAATATCACAAAACCAAAACTTGACAATAAGTGACAAGCAGCACTGTCAGCAACTGTTCAACTGTTATCTACAAAAACTACAACATCACTCTGTTTTCCAACTTGTTCGTAATTTCAAATCATCTGGTTTCGACACTATATGCATTTAATGGTAAAAAAAAGGAGAATTTTGGGAGAGGGGGGGGGAGGGGCAGAGTGAGGCCATGAATGGGCGTGGGTAAGTCACAATAGCTGTTTAGTATATCAACATGTAGCCACTATTCAAACCATCAACACAAAATCTTTTAAATAATAATAATTTCCTAACAAGTCCTAACCGATTCCCATTCTAAAACAATATAAACAAAGAAAGCCCTCTGGAAAGCTATATTTCACCCACTGCCATAAATTACTGCTGGTTTATGACAATTAACCCCTATATGACTATCATCTGACTCCAAAGGAGCAATATACATACCCTCCTTGATAAAATCAGGTGATAAACTCAAATTTAATGAACAAATATTTAATTTACTGACAAGGTCAACATTTACCAGTGGGAAGAATGTAACCAGGAGGTTCCCAAATAGAAGTCCTTTTGTGGGCCAAATGTCTTCCTCAAAAGATTTCAATCTGGCTTTGGGAGAAAACACACACAAACACCCCATATGCAGACAATCTTGCACTACACAGATGTGCAGAACATTAAAGCCATAAACTAGAGCATCTTACAAGCCTACCCTGGCACATTACTTGATATAGGTATGGTTAGGATTTTGATTCCATCATCCCCACCCCCACCCTTTTGCTCCAACTAATGATCTTCTCTGGCCCTGATAGTAGTTTGATTGAGAACCCCTGGCATTGTCCAAACTATTTTGATATCATATGTATAAATATACTTTGCACTTCTCAATAGGAGCAAGAGGCATGTTTAGCCAAAATATCTTCTGTGAGTATTCCTCTTACCCTTCCTTTCTGCTCCTACTTCCCCTATCCATTTTCTAACCTTGCATGAACCAAAGGAGAGCAAATTCAAATATGAGGTATTACCATGAGTGACAAGGAGGAAAAGAAAAATGAAAAAGAGCAGGAAATTTCAAAAAGTCAATGTCAATGAATTTTTTTCGTTTCTTGAAAAACATGATTTTCCAAAAAAGAAGAGTTTTCCATAAAGTTTTCCTTCAGAAGAAAATATATCAATCTAAATGTTGTTTCTATCCTGAAACATACACATTCCTATGGATGTCACCTTGTCTCAGAACTGTTTCAAATACACACCATTGATACAGCTTTATGTGTCTCTTTCCCTGCTCTGACTGGCAAAAAGAAAAAAAGCACATCATCCAATGATGACCATGAGCTTCAAGTTAAAAGAGAGAGTTAATCTGATATGTGATAGGCATGGCCAACTCTAAGAAGGAACTTTCTGATGATGGCACGGAGTTCTGGTCGCAGATCAAAAGTGATAATTTCGCAGAGGAATGGGTAACAATAGGAGGCATGCTTCTTGAACTGTGAAAAAATAGCAAAACAGGAAGAAAGTAAAATATCTAAAAATCTTTGTGATAGTCAATGGAAATGTTGTGACTTTGGTCCAAAGTTTGTTGGTTACATACTTGTTTGGATCTTACATTACCAGAATTCCTTCCCACCCCCAATCCTATCCCCTTGCCATCTAAAGGCTGTTAAATCTCGCATGGTTTCTTTGTTATAGTACTTTCCAACAGTAACAAGTAATTTCTGTCTCGAATGGGAATTGAAACAGTGACCCAACTTAAAAAAAAAAAAAATTTAAATATACCAGATGAGCTATCAAAGCCTACGTTGGAGGGAGAGACAAAGAGATGAAAATATATTTTCCCACTAATTAAACTGTAAAGTTTCATGACTTAATTGGATTAACAGTTAACACATTTTCTTAGAATACTTCACACACATCAGGCCCTGTAACATGTACACATTTCAAATGTTGGCAGAAATAATTTGCAAAGGATTGTTGAGTAGTCCTTTACAATTCCATTCTAGAATTCCTAAAATGAACAGTACAACTTACCTTTTCTTCCGGGAGTTTAAGAATTCGGGTAAAAATTAAGACCAGTAGAGATTTCCATGCATTTCTGTGGCTCTCAGATTGCAATTTCAAAAAGTATTGCAATGCAGACTTTGTAACCCTAATATGATAAAAGAGAAAAGGAAAACAATACCCTCAATGAAAATAGACAACTGAAAAAAAACAAACACGCGGAGACACACACACACACTCAGAGGAGAAATATTGACAAGCTCTCTTTTAGCCATCTATATATACTACCACATTTGGCGGACTTACAATGTTCCTACAAATATAACTGGACTCTAACATACTTCAGGCAAAGTTGTAATAAACTGAGAGGAAAATTTTCTCAATTTACCATCTAGCTACTCCCAATTTGAGCACAAAACTGTCAATAATGACCGTTGGAACCTTTCTGATCATCCTTCTGAACTTCAAAATCTGGTACCATTTTTCATGTAGTTACCTTTCAAAGGAATTTTCTGCACACAGGGAGGTGTAGCCATAACTCAGACACCTTCCCAAGGTCATGTCAGCTTGGGACCCCTTCCTTTGGATAAAATATGGTAACCTTATATTAAGCAAGAGAGCTTTGACGGTAAAACAGAAAATTGAGTATTACAGTATCTGAAAAAATGCACTAAGTATAGTACATGTATCAAGATATCAATGGCCAAAGAAATATCTGTCTGTGTGTGGCTGGTACTCTGCAGAACAGATCATTTTAGAGGTGGAAACTTACTCTGCAAGTTTTGAGTCAATGTCGTTTTCATAATCCTTTCTATTTTCATCGGAATACATCTTGAAGAGTAGTCTCATTGAGCAAGCCAGACTAGAGGTCTCCTGTGTTGAGAGGTTTGGTTTATTCTTCCCCCTAAAACCTGGGTACAGTAAAGAAAGAAGTCAAAACTAAGAGAGACGTTTCTCCTTTCGTCAAAGTAGAGTCCATTGGCACCAAGATATTCTGGGATCGATCGATTGATGAATTTGCAAATATTATTATGGAAAACTTTATTAGAAACTTGAGTTATTAACTGTTTGAAAAAAATCATTCAACTAAGGTGGAACAGAAATGAAGCTTTATAGCTAATATCATTGCAGATTGTTTTATGAAGTTCCTCGCAAGGTTAGTGAATGAAGGAGTACATCATACATCTTGACAACAGAAAAGAGGTCATGGGGTGGGGGTGGGGGGGGGGGGTCAGCAGTAGGTGATCCTAGAAATACAATGATTGACAAGCCAACTTTAGCTGTGTCAATTTAGAACCTTTAGACAAGATGGCTACAATAAAGCATAATAAGCATGTCCAGTCCACAGACTCTTTTTTTTTTCCTTTCTTACTTTTTTTCGTAACCAAGAGACCACAAGTGCCTGATTTGGGTGGGACCAAACCAAAAGAATAGTATCAAATAAATCTAGCTGTGGTTGGGACTGTTTTGACTTTTGCAACAAATTGATTATATCTTGAACAGCATTAAGAGATAATTGACATGAGTCAGTGGTAGGGGATTTTGAACAGCATGTTCAGAGAGCTCTCTTGACATGTGGCAAATAAGGGAGGCGAAATGATATCAATTATGCTTCTTGCTTATAACTGTCAGTCCCAAAACGTTTTGACTTCACTCTTTTCCTTCATTTAGGCACAAAAATATCACAAATCTGGCATTCCATGTTCAAACACTAGATCCTTAGTTCACAAATAGCAGTAACAATTACAAGGTCTTAACCATAGGAGCCTAAAGCCTTACCTGCCATCCTTAGACTTGGTTGTGTAGACTTATACAGAATGCAAGTAGGTAAGTATAGATGCATGATGCCAAGAATGCAATTCTCCAGAGGGACAGAGATTAATCAAAGAATGTCTACATATTAAGGCTTCTGAAACCTGCTGAAGGTCTTAACCATAGGAGCCTAAAGCCTTACCTGCCATCCTTAGCCTTTCCCTCTGGTCATTGTTGCTGTTAAAGTCTCTTGCAAACTGATGAGACTCCAGAAGGCAGTCCAAGAGGTTGAACAGCTGAGGTGTAGAAAGGAACCGGTACATTCCTCTCTCTTCACCCTCTACCTCTGCTAAACTGGAAACTTCCTCATCAGAATAATTCTGTAACATGTAAAGAAGGGACAGTTTTTGAGTCAAATCCCTGGGATTCAAACTGGGCATCACAATCCTTTTTAAGGGTCTATAAAATATTCTCGGGGGTTATTTACAGAGATTGGGCGAGAGCATATCCTTGCGAAAGGCAATCAGCAGAACTTGAGAGTATCTGAATGGTGACTTTTACATGGGATTTTTTTTTTCTTTTTTAAGTTTCTCTTTTCTTTCTGGGACAAAGTATTAACAAAAATCTTAGTACTAAATGCTGGCTTTGGATCAACCAAAGCAATCCTTTAAACGAAAGTGACTGCCTTTATTGAAAGTTCACCAGATTGGTGGTCATAATAGTGGTGGATGTTGTTATATATTAAGAGTTTAGTGACATGTGCAAATAAAAGAAGTTTGTGTGCAATATGTAGATCGTGTGCACACCACCCTAAGTATTAATAACAGCCGTGCATACCTATGGAAAGGCCATGCATACCAATGTATTGTGTTTAATGATGTAATGAAAATAAAGTACTCAGACACACTCTGGCTGTTGACCACTAAAGACCGTCTCCGGTGTACTCTATAACATGTCATTCTTGGAACCTCCCGGTCTCTTTACACCTTTTCCAAGATATAAAATATGTCGTTACAATACAAACCATTTTCCTGGTCCCTCCAGTGATGAGAATGTGCATTAGTTCTATTTAATATTACTGACCTGAGCTGCTCTAAGATTTTCCTCATCTTCATGATGGCTGGTGGCAGGGAAGAAGACAATGTTATCTATAGTCTGTATGAGTTCAAGTTGCACCACGCATTGAATAAGTAACGCTGAAAACAGTTTCTGGTCGGATGGAGATTCTAAGAAAAGTAAGTGGAGAGAGAGAAAAGGGGAGGAAAATATGTAAATTACACTTGCAAGGTATATTTAAAATAACATCAATGCAACCGATTCCCACCATCCTTCTCCAAGAGCTCTTATGGTTTTCTCTAACCCTAGCCCACTGTTTGCTCATGTCTCATGCAACCAATAGCTTTCTTTTCTGCTTCTTTTCATCTGCTTTTAATCTGACATGTCACTCTTCTGTTTTTTGTAGAATGCAGTCTACCTTTCAAAAGAAATAACTTTTATTCCTCCAAAAATATCAGTAAAGAATTGATTCAAAGCTCTGTTCTAAAATCAATTTATTGCCAAGTTAAATGATATCTTTATTATCAATTGTTAAGCCATGTTGCCAATCTTTTGCACCTCGTATCATAGCTATACTTCTTAATGCTCAGCTATGATATCTTGCCAGGCCAGCAGGCTCACCAAAAAGCATGAAATTGAAATAATGGGCAAGCAATAAGACAGAACAATGGATGGAAAGTTTGCAAGCACTATAAGCAATGCAAACAATTTTGTTTAACTCGCAAAACAATATAATCAATAGAAAGTGATGGATATCACAAACATAGGAAATAAACTACAAATATTAATTGATCTACGAATCACTGACTACATATTAATTATTTTAGCAAGTTCAGTCCCTGACTTTTGTCATTCTTCATGAATGCATCTTTTATCTGAAACAAATTATATAAGTAAAATATGAGCAAACCAAAATAGGAAACAAATGGCATGTAAAAACATGTTGATTACTTTCAGAGAATTGTACATAAACTCACTGTGACATTCTGCAAGCCTGCTTCCTTTGCTTCCAGTACTGGTTATACTAGCTACACTGTGTTGGCTTCCTGCCCTGTGAAGGCTTGCTTTGCGGTCTGTCTTCTCATGCTCTGTTGCAGTTGATTCATGGCCTGTATTAACAGATCTCTCTGCCTGTGGCTGTAACAATGTGGAAAAACAACAAAACAAGGTAGTCTTAAAGTTTGGGTAGATAAATCTTTCAATGGAAGAATCCAATTATAGTTAGTATCCTGATAACTGATATTAATGGAGGGCCCATCCGAGGCAAAGTTAACATATTCTGGGAGAAATATATCTTTAATATCAGTACAAAACATTCCAAGGATATGTTTATACGAGTTATGATTTTGTTGTCTTATTATCAGGAGTGTTAGCTCAGAGATTAACGCCTGTGCCGTCCAATCATAAGGTCCCCAGTTCGAGTCACTCCAAGATTAATGTGTGTCGTCCAGTTACAGAGTTGTTGACAATTGACAATTCATAATCATGGACGTTAAATATGAATCGAAGAGATTAAGTTCCGTCAGCTTGGGGCTTTGATAAGCCAATGAGGCTTCTTTGCCAGTTCCTGCTCGCAGGAGGATCTAAAATACATACAATACAAACATCATTTGTAACTGGAAGAATGGATGAAGTTTGTTGCCTTTCTATGATATACAAAACCACACTGTTTTCTACGTTGACTTTTCAACGTTTATTCTTTCCACAAACATATCAACATTAAGCAAAGTCTCAAAGAGATTTTTAACAGATGCAGCCAGATACAGTCTAACTTGACAAAGTAACATGAAATTCAAACATTTTCATATAAAATTGCTTAGTTGCCTCATCATTGATAAAACTTACACTCACTACTGTAGAAGAATTATCAAATTATTCAAAATTTCACCGAATATTATATATTTTCTTCTTAAAATTGGGGTTTAATGAAAATTCTATGTGGTGGTAGGTGGTACATAGTATCTACAGCCATTGTTATTAATTTTGTATTTTATTATATTTTTTATTTAAGGGGGAGTGGGGGAAATGTGGGGGGAGCAAACTCAACTGCAAAATTAAATAAGAAGATATTAAACCATGGTCTACAAGTACAAAAGATCTCTGTCACTAGGGCTCAAGAAGATGGTCAGGCTTGTGTTCTTTAACATTCTACTAACTGTCTTAATACAACTGAATCCTACAACAAGTAATAATCTCTACAGTAAGTTAAATACCTGCTCTACCATTGGGACGGAATCTCTGCTCTGTCTGTCCGCTTCTGAGCTCGGTGAATCTAAGGGCTCGTTTGCCATTTCCTCCGATCTCCATGACAACAGACTGTAAAAGTAGACCGCAAGTTATATTACTTGATAAGCAAACATGCACTGGAGGGACATATAGAAAATTTCAAACATAAGATCTGATGATTTTTCAACTGTTATTCACACTGTTGTAGTAGGAATGGTGTATGACAAGGAGGGGAAACATTGCACAGGTCTTCAGCAAGGAATACTAAGCAGGGAGATTAGTCCAAATTATGTAATTTGGGACCAGTGGAGATGTTTTTAAGGGAACAGGACTCCCCACTTGTCTATTAATAAAATTTTCTTCCAGTGTGTACAAAAGCAAAATTGTCAAAACATTTTTCACTTTTACAAGCAGTAAATCAGCCTCCTTTTTTTCTATGCAGTATTCTGTGAAATTTGCTAAGTAACTCTTTTCTCGAAAGATACAGGCCGATTTGCTGTACCTCTTTCGTGGGGCTTTCCTTATAGATAGATTAATAATATGAAAGAGTTGTCTCAATGATGGCAAGCAGTGTAAAGCCAGCATCACTGGCTAAACTAACTATCATTTGCTATCTCTTAAAGTAGTAGAAAGACTTCGGTCTTACCCATGTGGTATTGTGTTCCTGAATATTTCCAACATGCAGCGATATACCCTGTCCCAATTCTCTGGGAGGAACATTGGACCATTAGAAATGACCATGTGTTCCAAACAGTTGGTTCCAGACCTGGCAAGTTGTTCGTTATCTATCATTGAATTAGATGATCAACATTCAACATTATTAACGTGAGTTTGACAGGCGTGGGCACAAAATAGATCTTGCTGGACACAGTAACATTTTGCAACCAATCTGAGGGCCTCAAAAGTGGCAATAGTAACATTCAATGGCAGATAACGGCAGATCTACAGGTATATTGTCAACCTGTTATTTAGGGTATCCTGTCACAGGTAGTAACAGGCTTGATATACAAAACCGCCCAACATATCCATATTTCATGTTATGCTTTACTTTCCGCAACTTGAAGAAACTCATTGGTTTCAGTAAAATTTATGATTGTATACGATTTTGAGAACCTGGTGGGGCTGCACTCTGATGAGAGACTACACTCTCTCTGAACCACTAAAGTACTCAAAACTATCTTAAATATCTTAAATATCTTAAATCCATTGGGACAGCAGAGGAATGTTTATAACATGTCTTGATGTCTATGTGGATCTGTTTGGGACATGTCTACTCTAACATCATTATGAGATGGACTGTCTTCACAGCAACTGCTCACAGGTCATTTTTATCACTATTCCTGGTGTGACATTTGTCAATGCGGTAATACATGAGTATATTTTCAGATAAGTCTGTATCTTTCCTGTGAGGCTTGAGTATATATGTGGTTAACTCAACACGAAACAGAGGGGTCGTTACCGCTGTCTTGAATCTCATTACATAATTTTCCTGTTCACAATGATTTGTCAATCTGTCAGGCTCTCACCTTGTTGTACACACCACAAGAGTTGTTTCAGCAGGTCATCCATCAGGATGCCGTTAAGAACATCAAAATATTGACTGAAGACGTCGACGATGGCAAACAGAGCATGATTACAAGTGGTCATCATCCACTCAGCTTTCTAGAAAGAGTAACATATTAATGGACAGAAAGTGGTAAATTGAATCTTTTTTCTGTTCACTTATTTTTCAGATCTGTACGAGTCTGGCAATAAATATTACTTTTAATTCGTATTACAGCTGGTTCCCATCAACCTACAGTAACAGACTCCTTGCAAATCATGTTCCAAAACTTAGGATGAAAGAAGGTGCACATCCTTGAATGATGATAACATTAGCAATATAAAGTAAGATTAACATAACAAAAGTAGTAACATGAATTAATTTCATGTGCCATGAACTTTGAAAAAGGTCTTCAGAGAGGGACTTCTCCCACTTTATAATACATTCCTTCAAAATCAATTATATGTTCTCTTTTAGTTTCATAAATATGTGACAAACATTTCCATTGCTCAAGATAATTAAGTCAATTCTTACCTCAGCCATCTGATCGGGCAGTTTCATGTTGTCAAATATCCTGAAAACAATCCTAAAGATGTTTTTCCACCAGTGGGGTAGGAATGTATGGCCATAGCTTTTCATTATCTCAAACAATACAGTTAAACCCCTGTTTCCAAAACAAAAATAAGACTTTTCATCACCAACAGAGAGAGGAGAAATGTCAACAGAGTCTGCAGCATTTATCACACATGAGTGAACACATTAATACTGTCACATATCCATAGTGTTGGCCAGGGCTAAAATGATTATAGATCTATCCCCTCTAGCACTCTCAGTTCATGCTTAAAATTATCTTATCGATCTGAAAATAAAAAATTGCCACAGTCATCCAAAAAGGAAAAAGGGACAAAGTATGACCAAGGTCTGATTTGTCATTGGACCAACTGGCCACAGTCCCAGGGCATATGACATGGAGGGACTCCAAAATTAACAGAAACAAGAGAGAAACGATTAGGTAATTTTCCCTGAATATCCTTAAATAAAGTTCACATAATTTGATTAGTTGCCTCTTGATGTTATAGTCCTACCTTAGGGTATACCAAATTATACATCAAGCATGTGACTATACATTTCTGTGTTTACATGCATTGTAAACACACATTTACATATAAGCGTAGGGCTTTTCCGTGGCTCCCTCAAAACCAGTTGCAGGCTAGACATTTATGTAAGGCTCAAGGCCTCCGAAACAAAAAGGTAAATCCTATCCTGACAAATGAATCTTTCAGCAGACATCTTTTAGGCAAATAGGTCATCATGCCCAGGACATCACTCTGAGCTGATGTGGTTGCCTGGGCAGTGTGCAGTTCCATCCCTATGACACCACTCTGAGCTGGTATTGTTGCCTGGGCAGTTTGTAACTCTATACCCAGGACACCACTCAGAGCTGGTATGGTTGCCTGGGCAGTGTGCAGTTTCATCCCCAGGACACCACTCTGAGCTGGTATTGTTGCCT
>KN882398.1:19272-31432 GCA_000934455.1 Apostichopus parvimensis | reverse complement strand
CGATTTTCCTGAAAACAACGGATGACCTGAAGTGTATTTATAAAGTTGTAAGATGATGATTTCTCGCAGCCAGAACGCATTGTTATTCTTCGTTGTAAGATACCGTCCGTCAGTTTTAAACAGATAAGGATTCAAAGGCACCCATATACTATGGAAACTTCCAGTCCTTCAAGGAAGACCGTTACATGTTACGTTACGTTGCGGAAATATTTACACATTGTGCGAGAATTTGACATCTACAGTTTATATATGTGTTTATTTAAAGTAAGGAAGCCGGTTGAGTAAAACCTTTTTTTTTTGATAAGACACTTAACCAAACGACTTTTGGTGTAAAAAAACTCTGCCCCTGCGATATATGGTGTGTTTTTTTCATTCATATGATTCTCGGATAGTTAAAAAATGTAAGAAAACAGGAATGGAATTACATTTTCTTTCATTTTTGGGCTTTACGTTTCCATGGTTCATACTATCAGACTACAACTTTCTCGTAATGTTAAATATACGGCTGCAAATTGGTATACAACCGTCTTAAATGTGTCAAATAATTCAATTCATTTCGTGAAAACAACGTCTTCTACCCTCTCTCCCATTTCTTGTCCCTCTCTCTTTTAGTATTTTGCGTTGTGACACACACCCACAATAAGGTGTACAAGGAAACTGGTACTGGAGTGGTTTGTCATAGGGAGGGGGTAGGGGCCGAAACGGGGAATGGCAATCGATATTGTCGAAAACATTGTGAAGATTTGGAGTTTTACTACAAAATGTATAATAAACGAAAAAATTGATATCATCATTTCCCATTTACCAAAATAAACATTTGTTTACCATTACGGATGTAAGCCAAATTTAGTGACCCCCCCCCCCCTCACCTAAAATTTGTAACCGATATACAGAGGGTAGAGAAAGGGCGCAACAACGTACACTTTTGGCGGTTTCAATCCCCAGACAAAATCATGAGGCCCAATCAACACCTCTCTACTGGCAGACAGACTATTACACAAATTCATCGAGTATTCCTTTAGTGGTTAAAAAAAAGTCAAAAATCCTTCAACATTTTGTTCAATAGTTTGCAAAATATAGCACCGTGTTCCATCTAAGCACCCTCTGTTTTTACTAAAATTCTCCAAGGTGACAAACGTCCCATTGGACCCTTCCCTGGACGACAACAAATCTTATCCTCCCACTACAAACAAATATGCTTCAGCCGCTAGCTTATAGCCTACATCGTATCATGTAACATTAGCTCTCGAACTCTTAGGATGGTGATAAAGATTCGTTTGCTCCTTCATACCACGAACGCTATAGCTATCTGCCTGCCATGCAATGCATTACCACATCCCACGCAATGATGATTCTTGAACACTACCAAATATATAACGGCTTACACGGCATTCATTATGTATGCTTGTATGTTGCTAGATTTTGTGCAACTGAACCCAACCCTGTATATCCTGTTGTGTTTATACTTGTACTACATCATCACATCGATGTAACACAAGGGAAAATTCGTAGCTTCGACAACACAAAAGATAAAGATGGACGTAACATCAGCATATATGAATATTGTTGTGGTTCTTTGGCTACTTAACAAATAAGCAATGTCGTATCATTGACAAAAGAAAAGATAAACTTATAGGCACCAACGTATGCATACTTGCATATTTACATTGTAAGATACTTTACTTAACGGCCTCAAAAATAACTAAATTTTCCAAAATAAAATTGCATATTTGGCACACATAAATTTGTCTCTATTCAATCGTGATTTTCTATTACGTATATAACCTTGTTGAGATTGTTGTTTTGGGGAAGTTAATGATAAACGGAAAGAATTTCTTGCGTAAACAAATGAACACTTCCGAACAATAACAGTGAGAGTTTATCTTAATAGATATTCAAGTCTAGACTCCAAATCTTTATTGTATCTAGATAAACGGGTTGTGGTAAATGACTGTCATTGAAGCATAACGATAATGTCATAGTGTATCTAAAAACTGTTTTCTTATAGAAAACATATGCGTATTTGAAAATTCCCAACAATATAAAAGTTAATTAGTCTTTGGGTTACGTATCATTTATTGGCTTGAAATGGGGGGGGGGGGCGGCGGTGCGGATTGCGGTAAACACAAGCACCCGGAAAAAGTCCTTGATGAATTTTCTATTTCATTCGCAAATGTCTAACTTGCGACGTAGGATAAATAAGAAATAACGTATGTAGACCTTCCTGATTTATAGATTGCAAACCTCGATGTGTCCAGTCTGGCGAGGCGATGATTAAACTCGCCCTACTAAGTTGTGGGAAATTACTATAGACATATGCTGTATACAAGCTGGAAATCAGCATACCCCTAAAATATTACCGTTCATTAGCAGTCAGAAGCCAATCGAAAGTGAACAGAATTAGGTACATCCATCAGTTATATGGCCCTGCTGATTAGGTAGAATATTACAATGGGATCCAGCATGTTCTATTTCGGGTCCACCGCGGATGTAAGTCAATGGAAAAATTATGGTTGTGGTACGCCGACATCTTTGAGGACAGTTTTCAGCCATATTTTAAATTCTACCATAATACTGAAATTCCTTGGCGCCCTGTGTTAATAAGGAGTCATATTTCACAGTGACTTCTCTTAATATGAAGTCATATATGAACACCAAAAAAGATCAGCCTGTGTCAACTTAAGTACAATATAGCAGAACACGAGATCGTGTTTCATCTTCGTTTTCTTTTTTAATTTTATACAAATTTTATTTATGGTTTTATTGCATCTTAAGAATCATATAATTTCTTTCTTCATGAAGAAATCCTTATTCGTGACAACACAAGCAAAAGGGTGCATCATGAAGCTGATCACCCCACTAGTACAGCGTATCGAAAATGGAAATAATATTTCATCTTAGATGTTATTAAATGTGAACACAGAGAAAATGTCTACATACCCGATCGTTTTAGTTCGAACTATTCCAGCATGTAATAACTACCGTACGTAACATTCAAACTAACGACTGATACGACGTTGCCTTTCCCATGTATCTAAAATTTGTATATATATGTATAAAATCGGTCTGTTTGAATTTAATGGTGGTAATTTTCTCGTACGGTATGTATTACTGAGGTATAGTTAAATGACATAATTATTGACAGTTGTGATAATAAAGTAAGTGGAATATAGTGGGAAGTTCTTACATGGACTGTATGTTATACATGACAACGAATACTAGTTTGCACCGAGTTTTGAATGTTTACGACATGAACACACTGCCTGATGATACTGCTATTCCTCTGAGGTAACTTATGCAAGATTGATGTATACCCGTGACATTATTAACTGTACCTAGAATCATCAACATACCCTAAGTCTGTGAATCAGTCAACATACATTTAGTATCGTCATTGGAATATCTTGTATGGAAACTTCAGATATATAATAAATCAACTATTGCATAGGTGAAAGTTTTTTTTTTTTAATTCAGTACACAAGGCAAATGATTCCATAAAAACATTTTCACGGTGTACCAAGACAATCGTTACATCTATTACGCTGCAAAATGTAATAAATGACGCGAAATGAAATGTTAACATGTTTCGCCGCAAAATCTTATTTTAACTGAACGTGTACTCATGTTTGGCGCAAAATGAAATAATCCCTTGAACGAGTTATGTAATAATTTGTTTATGCAAAATGTAATAACAAAATAACGAGAAATGTAACAACGCATAATGTAATAACCTGTGTCAACCAAGTCAAGCGCAATGTGTGATATGTATAATTATTGAATATTGCTGGAATTTCTTACACCGCTACTGTCATTTGCAACGAAAAGTTATTACTGATGAATAGGTGGAACGCACTTAATATTGTTTTGAATGAAGAAAATCATAACGATATGTTATTTTTAAATTGATTTGAAATGATATATAAGTATAGACAAATATTTCCTTCTAACTTAATACCAGCGTTGAAAGTATTTGTACTGATTTGTACCAATATAATACCAAATATAACGAACGTTCAATAAGCGGATATAATCTACTGGCTACTGGCTATTAAAAAGAACCGCTCTTTGTAATTACAAAACAGGTATGTACGCTATATTTCTAGTATTGCCTGATTTTCCCAATATTTAAGACAGATGTTCATTGAGTTCTTGATTCACTTCCTCGTTATACAATAAGTATTTCAGATAGTATGTTATTACTACTTTTATTATTTCTTTTCGGGGGGATGCGTTATTGACATCTGAACATGTCAATAAAAATAAGTTGTGTTTCGGCAAAAAATCGAGCAAATAAAATTACTAAGCTCGAAGAATTAACTTTTACAAAATGTGCTACAATAAACAGAATGAACTTCGTTATTTCATTATTTATACCATAAATGTAAACCATGTTAAAATTGAAATTGGCCGAAATTAATCCTCATTAGCAACCGACTTGATAGAAGACAGGCCGTTTCCGTACGATATTTGATAACTATGAGATATGAGATTAACAGTCTCGATCATTTAAAGCTTATCGTAGGATATATTCTCTCAATTGAAATATCATATATTACGTCATTGTTTTGTGAGTATAGTGTACGACGAGGGACTACACGCGGATGTACATTTCGCATAATATGTAAAACATATTATGATATTATAAATATACACGAGGATAATATAAATATAAACTACCCGATGATCAACTGGAAATACCTTTTTTTAAGTTTAGTGTAACTATATTCAAACAATACTTCTCGGGCTTGAGAATGACCAACCAGATGTACACGTTTTCCTGAGAATCAAGTATTTCCCAATATTTTGTTCACCCATAACCTTTTGAAGATTGTCACCAGTCACACATCATGTTCGACCTCATCGCATCTCCTATGGATCATTGCTTTTGTAGGTAATTATACTTCGCGGCCCACAATACCCGTCAGCACCACTTTTCAAGGTTTTAAGCCCATTATTTGTTCAGAATTTCTCGTGAATAAATTCACTTCGAAACATACCCATAATGTTGCACAACATTTCATCTATGGACAACCAATAGAGAAAAACCTCCTTCAACCCCTAACAGACCGATCAAAATTGCACAAAAAGAGGAAGTATGATGAAGAATGTTGGTCAGGGAATTTTCGAAAATTCAGACACAGTTAATTTATTGGTGTACAAATATCAAAATCTCTTATAACGGCTACTATAATACTTCGTTGAAGGAATGAAAAATACTAGATATTTCCGATACCGAACATTATACACATATACAGTTTGGAGGCTGTTCATCCTGGAACGCCATTTTCATGATCACTGATATGATGTGATATCTGCTGTTTGCTTTACAAATTCGAATAATTGAAATGAGACTGAAATAAATAACTTGTATCTGTTCATTGTGCGATGGCCCACATTCTTTTCATTTCAAAAGACGCACAGTTTCTAGTTCATTACACACTGAAGGCTTCCGATTCTCTATCTGCCTTTAGTTTGACAGAAATGTAGCGTATTGCAAACGTCTTGGCTTTGCGTTGACGAACGCGTCATTGGCTGGATGGATATCCATTAGTGCAAGGCCATTCAATCTATCTTCTCCCATAGTTGTTCTGAACGATAAGGACATTGGTACTTTTATCGCTCAATACGAAAAAAATCAAGATTGCCCTCTATTTCAATATGCATACAATACATGTCAATGGGATATTGCGATATGATGAGTCAAGGACATTGACGGTTTTGGGGGAAGCCCCTTACAGTTGTGTTGCCGCTGTGAAAGATTTTCACCGTTTAGAATGTCAATACAAATTCAATGAAATAAATATTGTCTTTGTAGAAGGGAGGGTTAGGGAGATACGGAGTTTATCGTAACCCCCCCCCCCCCTACAAAAAACAAAATGACCCAAAATGGCGGAAAAAAGCGGGAATTTCATGCTATCTATATTCCCTTAGACGCCCAATCCCGACGTGTCCCGCACACGTCGAGAAGAGCAAATTATTTACGCTCACAAGTTTTATAACTCTGCGGTTTGCCTCTAGGCTGTCCTTCAAAGTTTACGACATGTAACTATGACTACCACACATAAACAAACACGGGCCGCACTTCATGAATGAACCTAGTAGTATATTACTACGTCAGTGACATTTCCACTGATTTGTTTATGTCTATCACTAAAATGAATTAGTTGGCTATGTAATTGACATGAATTGAAATATGTTTGTTTATCAATTCAAATAATATTGTCTTCGCGAAAAACACACATAACTATCATTTAATAGTTGACATAATTATTATGTACGATCTACATTTTGTTTCGTGTTTATAAATATATGAGTAACCAACTACCTAACTTACACACGACCGTACCGGCCAGTGTTTCCACTGCCAAGGGATTTGCCCGAAATTCGGAAAATTTGGACTAATTCGGAAAATGTTTCGGAAAACGACGAAATACTGAAATCAATGAAATGAATATAATTTCACATATTTAGCTACATAAGCAGCAGTAAAGGAAGGATGTGTGAAGGGGGTTGGACCCTCTGATAAAAAGGCGAAGTACGAAAAGATTAAATCATGAAAATAAATTTACTTAAAAAATAGCAAAATATTTCACCATTTTACATCTAAGCACACTTCCTTATTAAACAAATCTCTTAATAGGGAGGGGACACCCCTCCCCTTAGACCCCGCTCCCAGGACGGCGATCACTAAATTCCATCAAATGTTGCACCCCTGCCTGGGGAAATTTCTGCACGCGCCCCTGGAAGGAAAACGCTGCCTAACTTATATTTCAGGAAACTTGTCATCGGATATACTGTTATTTAGGGAAATTGAATAAACGTGTCAGGAAATCAGTTTTGAGAATGTGGAAACACTGGCATGTTATTGTACAACATTACTCCCTTGCACTTAGTCTCGATAATGGTAACTTTTATAAAACAGGCCTAGTTTCAAACATAACCTAGCCTTGCAGTTTACCGTGAAATAATAATCGGCACTTTTGTAGTCTAAATATCAAGTTAGGTTAATCACTGTTATTTCTAGATTATTACAGTAGCTGAAATATTTGTTTTTCATTAGGACACACATCGATTTTGGGGTCACGTGGCTAGCTTAGGCTCAGTTTATAATTGAAACTGTATAGCATAGGTTATGTGTGGCAATGGGCTTTAAGTAGCCTAACGCTAGTCTAAGTAGGCTAGCCTATGTTAAAAACTGACGGCCAAGGGATTATTTATAGTAACTGTATAGCAATGCAAGCTAGGCGTTGATAACTGGTACGAATATGGGCCTGCCTTATGCTAGGTTTACTGTTTGGGCCTATCCGATTGCATAGGCAAGTTCCCACGGAAGCAACCTCGGGAATAGTGCGTGTAAAATGAATCAATGTTGCCATCATGTTGCTTTCACAGTCATGGGTCTCTTTGATAGCTACATGCATCAAATAAATGTTTCTTTTGTTAAGTTTACCGCAACTATATTTCTATGGAAATAGGAAAGATCTTGGAATTTTCATCCCTAGATATCGCTAGATATTGCTAGATATCCACACAGTACAGTGTCCTTAGGATTTCTTGGGATTTTTCGGGGCCTGTACTTGGGACATTGCAAAATCGGGAGTGGTCACATTGCATGTTGGTCAGTACACGACCTCTAGACGTCACTAATACACAACCCGATTTCTTGGTACTACGGGCGAAGGTCATTAATTAAGTTTCATAACTCTTTGGGAAGCTATTAGAGGGGTGGGGCTTAGGGTTGTGCGGCGCGTGTTTTCATGCAGATGGGAACAATCTCAAGAAGTGATGGGTGCGTCCGCAACCCGCCCCCCCCCCCCCCTTGGATCCACTACATAGGAGATGTGCTCAATCCTCCAATCGCATGCGGAATTTATTTTTAGATTCATTGTACGAGTTACGGTACTAGATTTGGGGTAACAATTATCATTCAGGTCGGAGTGTATAACATTTTATATCTGGATGGCAGTGTTGCATCGAAGAACATATGTCTAGTGTAGTTTGCTTATAGATCTTGGTCTAATACAGAAATGTGTCATGTTCCCCGAGGACTGGGTCGAATTTGAGACCAGCCACAGCCTGTTGGTTTCATAGCACAATGTATATACACACACGCGTTATTATAGACGATATATAGTATAAATATAGACATTAGTGAGAGAGGAAAAATGGTACTTCAAAAATGGAGTTGTCGGTGTTAGGATAGGGTGAAGCGCACACCCCTTCCGAAATCCTCGATATGTCACTGGCTACCCTGTGTATATAATAGGGATCAGCGCTGTAATTATGTCACTGTTCCTCTTTCTCTTCCCGTTGTCTTGACGTTTTGCTTCTACTCCCTCCTTTTCTCCTTTTATTTTCTTTCTTCTTTTTTCCCCTTCCTTCCTCTCCTTCCTCCTCTTGTTTCTTTCCCTCTGTTTTGCCTTTTTCTTCTCACTTGTTTTTCTCTCCTCTTTTTCTAACCCGGGGGGCCCACAACGACTCCCACCCCCCTCCCCTCCACACTGGATACGCGCCTCATAGCAAACATGTAAGTTAAGACACTTTCGCTCTAATTCGGTTTTAGACGTTGTGAAGCAATGTTTGCATTTTTAACACATAACATTATTCCATTTCTCTTTTTAACAAAACTTTACAAATTAAATAAAAACTCGAAACCCTTTTTTTTGTATTATTACTTTATTAATTGTAATGTAAGTATTTTTGATGTCTCGTAATTATTTGCAGTGATGAACGACTCACCAGTAGAGCAATGTCATATGGGTTTCTGCTCCGACTTTTCAAGTTGTCATTCACTTTACAACAAGCAACTCTTTAGTAAATGTGCAAATTATAAGGTTTATTGTTTTCTTAGGTTGTTATCCGTAAAGTATATCCAACCACGCTCCGTTTGATCAAATTTATTTAACTTCTGAATATTAACGAAAAATGTTTCGTAAATGCTATGTTTCACAGTCATTTTGTTCATCACCTCAAGAGGATGGTCGAATTTTCATCTCAACATATTGGACGTTGCAGTAAGTATTCTGATAAGAGAAGATCATTTCCCCGTTGCCTCCATTGTAGACCCCGTTGAGGTTTTCATAAGTACAATCTGACTTGCAGCGGCTGCTGTATTGGAAATAATAGCAATAGCTATAACTATAACAATAAGAGCAATAATAATCAAAGTGCCACCATCCGCTTCTGTGCTTCTCTGCGCAGTTGAAGTTACCACATGCGTCATTGTCTTGGTCGTGTGTGCTGAACTGCTTTCCTTTGTTATTAGAGAGATAATTACCTGCGAAGTAAGAACAGATCCATCAGTGGTTAATTTGTGAACAATAAAACTTAAGGTAAGCAGTTCGCTACGTTTCCACACCTTTCTAAGAATCAGAAAACGTACTAAATTTCCACTTACTAAAAAAGGTGGGGGGGGGGGTCTCAGTTGTCTAATGGACAGATATTAAAAAACATTTGTTTTTTTTTCATATCTTTATTTTAATTTTAACACCTTTTAAGAACTGGAATATTAACATTTAGTTTCCTGTATCCTAATGAAAGCCTATTGAAATATGTATTGTAGCTCATCATTTCCCAGGAGCGAATGTTGCTTTACATAAATATATAGATTGTATAAATCATTTCCTCGTGAGAAGTGCCGAGTTGAACAGAAGTTGAAATCAGGTTTAATTAGCATGATGTTTATTGGTGGGTCTGAAAAGTTACATATTCACGCTACATTTTACACGTGGGTACACATCATGTTTTCTTTGGTAGTCATAATACTGTTGTTTTGAGCAATGCAGCTAAACTATTAGCAATCGTATCGGATAAGTCATATGTCTTCAAACATTGCCGGGAACTGATCGACTGATATATTATTATACTTCACATATTTGGCAATGAACTTGTGTGCTTTTGTTACATGTATGTGTGTTTGTCTTAACAAAATTAATTATCTTTATGTTGACCTTGTTATGTCTCCTACTAAATAGATACTTGTATAATGGGTATACAGAACTTAATTACATTAATATTTTAATTAGAATCAAAAGTTAATTATTAAATGTTACCTATGCGACCTTTTGTGTTTATTTAATTTATTAATGACATACAAAGATAGTCACACGACAAAATAACACGTTCCTTGATATTAATTTATACTGCCAGTATATAGGAATATCATTTTTAGCTCATCATGTGTTGGTTAACACTTGTGCATTATTTCTTTCTTGTTCCATAATTGGTGTTTGGGCTACATAAAATACTAGTAGCTTTTATCTTTCATACTACTAAATGGACTCGAAGCTAGATTTCATCCCATTCACCTAACCAGAGTGAGGACATATGACGGAGCCGGAAATGGTAGGGAGGTTTTATATAAACAAAATCTTGTGTTACAGCATGTTAAAAAACCTAACGTTGTATATATTTAACATTCACATGACATTTGTCACAATTTTAAAGTCAATTCCTTACTCAAAATTGACGTTTGATGCATCAGTCTGACATTAAACATATTAACAACAAACCTGCAGATCCACTGGGACTGGTCCTGCTTCCCAGTTTATTCATTTTGTAGTTGGTGTCCTCGGACTCTATTTGAAATTCTGTAAACTCAGAATATAAACTCGTCCCATCTGAAGTAGTAATGTCAAGTCGTAGTTTGTAATCGGCCTGATTGGTCAGGTAATGTAGTTTCTCATTCCCAAGCCATAAGTTTCTGCTGTTACCAAAGCCGTTTTTGTATGCAGCCCAGTTTTGATAAAAACTAGTACTGTCATCAGTGCGACGTTGAAAAACCTACGATGGAAACGATAGAAAGTGACATTTGATATCAATAGAAGAAAATCCATACGGTTTTAACAGTTTCATAATACCTTTTAATTTGGGGTATTGCCATTTACATTTTTTAAGGTTCTGGATTACAATCGATTGAACAGAACTGAAACGTTTTCATATGTTCATGGTAGTTTTAAACATAAACTGTCAAATTTGAAACATTCAGTTATGGTAGGATTATGATTATCATATCATATCATATAATTAGTGCGACTGTTCGAGAGCATTAATTCATAAATTAGCAGCATTGAAATGACTCACGGTCCATCCTCCGTCGCTGTGCATTTTGCAGTGAACATTGAATGGAGACCCTGGCCATCCAGTGGGCATGATTGTATATACGCCATCTTGTGTATTCCCAGCGTCATAAACATCCTGGCAGTCTGTATACAATTCACAAGTTTCACCGTCACCTTCATATCCCTCATTACAATAACACTGTCGTACTTCATTCTTGACATCACACACAGCATTGGTACTACATCTGTAGTTTTCACAGATTAGTCGGTTATTGTTACAAGAACACTGTTGTGTGCAGTCATCGTTAACGGATGTTTCACCATTCTAGAATTGAATAGTTGAAAAACATAAGAAAGATATTTATTTCAAAATTAATTTCGCCCTTGCATTTTGTGTTATCGCAACTTCACTTAGCTTAAGTTTTGTTTCTGTTTCATTTGCATGGTCTCGTGATGTAATTTTACAGTCTAAGTACTCACTGGTAAAACCAAGTTGGCCTCTGCTACGAAACACCCGCATTCACTCTCACTGATACAGTCACTCCCTTGCATTAAGAAACCAGCTGGACAGGTGCAACCCTCAGTACCCGAACAGTCTCTGTTACAACCAGATTGTCCGTTGGGATCTTCACATGTTGCTTGGCAACTGCAGGTTCCGTAGATCATGTTCGTAGGACATGGAGTAAACGGTGTACCCGCTAGTTGGTAAGATCAAGAACAAAATATGGGATTTTAACAAGAAAATATATATTTTTTGTTGTTTGCATTTCAAAATTACCTATCAGTCATGACAAGTTTTACAGTAAATATCAAAAAAGGAGGGACTTCTATTGAAAGGGTTATGCAGACTGTTGAAAAGGATCTAGTTGAAGATTTTGCATTAGAAATAAATTGATTATGACATTATTACGTTGTTACGTTTTTACTTACGTGGATTAATTTCGTATGCGCCACTTTGTGTAACCTTATATTGCCCCCATTCATCAGTGATACGAAAACCTTTGTATGCTGTATAGAAAGAAGATCCATTAGATAATTCTATATCCACACGAAGTTCGTAGTCTGCTTGATTCGTCAAATATGACATCTTTTCATTGCCG